>JANDJT010000071.1:24542339-24555403 GCA_024331685.1 Stegophilus panzeri
TATTTATCAAAACGAAGCAGACACAGGCTAGAGACAGACAGCATGAGATTTCCACCATAGCCCGAGGCTGATGGAAAAGGGTCTAGCTGACTCCTCCAGGCCACCGTACACAACAACCCTGCCTCACACAGACTCTCATCCCTCATTTTCATCATCGCCGATGCTTCTCATGAATACAGAAACACAGCCAGAGGCTGTGCGGGGCCTCCAAATCGAGTTTAACAAAACCTCTAAAGGTCTGGAGAATTACAATTCGCTATGTGGAGGAATGTCAAAACTGTTCAGAAAGCGAGAGAGAGAGAGAGAGAGAGAGAGAGAGAGAGAGGACACTGAAACACCTCGAACCCGTCTCTCACACCAACTCCAACAGGTTTCATTAGCCTCACAATGGCAAAGGCTAATCCTCCGCAAGTAGTGCCTGAGAACTTTGATATACAGACTACCGATTAGCACTCGCTGAGGTGTTCAAGTTGCTTGCGTTTTGAATGCCAATGTGATGCAATTGTAGCGTTAGCTAAACAAAAATAAACAGTTCTCATCAACTGCATCTGTTGAATCTCAATGCTATAAAATCATCACAGGGTAAGCTAATTTTCTAAACTTGCAGAATCATGCTAACTCAGTTTGTTGTTGATAATAACCTAAGCTTTTCAGAGGAAAGATGTAATTCTTTATACTTTGATGGATTCGCATGAAAAAAAAGCAGCTAGAGCTAGCTAAAAACAACTATTTGTCAATTATTTTAATTGATTTTAATAAAACAAAACTGAGATGCTTTCTTAAGTAGAATCACTTTTTTTAAATACAAAACTATGTTTTCCAAAATATTTGGTTTGTGTGACGCAAGAAATGTCATGTTGATAACATGTAATGTTATTTTTTCAGAAACCATACCTACAGTGAAGCATGGTGGCGGGAGCATCGTACTGAGAGTCATCCTCGAGAGCCTCTTTTCTCAGTCATTAACTTTTGGTGACAGATTTGCCTTTGTGCCATATTTTTTTCCCCACTTTTTTAAAATAAATACTTGAATGGATATTTTCTGCAAACAAACCCTTTAAAGGTGATCTAGGCAAAACTTCTTTTGGGTGCTCTACACCTGGGGTTCTCAAACGTTTTGCAGTAAGGGATGCCTTTAGCTTTTAAATAAATTCCACAGACCCCAAGGAACATTTTATTTTAATATGTACAATCATTTAGGATATTCTCAATAGTCAGCATAATACCTATAATAATAATAATAATAATAATAATAATAATAATAATGGCTTATGATTTCCAGAACAAAGTAAAAAACAATCATGGATGTCCTGGATGTACTTCACGGATAACTCAGAGTCTATGGACTCCATTTTGAGAAGCAGTGCTCCACATGACTTAAGCTACACCAGGATTCAGGCCGCCGTTGGATAACGTTTGCAGCCGAAATGTAAATGGAATTAAACAGTGGTATACAGTAATTACAACCTGAACAAGCAAAATAAAAAACAAAAAAAGATGAAAAAGATGAATGAAAGCAGCATTCCAGTCAAGTGACTGTTTCACATAAAAAGGCATCTTGCGAATAATGAGCAGATGAAAGTGCTGAGAGAAGCAAACAAGCAGCTGAGCGCTGACAGGAAGTCGGAGATTTGTGAGAAATCAAATTCCCGCAAGCTCACACTTCCTTCACGCAAACAAACTTACACACACTAGTGAGGACTCCCGAAAACCATCTAATGATACATTACAAATAAACGAACAATAATCGCTTCAAGCAAATAATCTACTCTAATCTCAGCAGCACATGATACAGGAAGTCAGACTGAAAATAGCCAAGGTGTGTGCATCAAGACAAGTCACTGGCTGTTCAGCAGTTCAGTGTGCAAAAGTTAGCACACCCATCCCCAAGTTTTAATCATCACAATGCCAAAGGTATACCAAACCAACTGATCATGTTTAATCTCCTTTAAACGCTCTTTCAATAATTCTTAAAAATGACAATGTATGAACTTCATATGAAAAGGGCACATGGCGTAATCACTCCACTGCAAGAATATACCCCTTATTTTCTCCATTCGTTAAAACTTAATGAAAACTTTTTTTTTTTTTTTTTTTAAATCAGCCTCATAATCAGCTTCTTACAGAGCATTTGCTTTATACTTCTTGCATAACTTTCTAATTTTCCCCAGTGACGTGATTTCATATTAAAGAACAACAGAGTGGTGCTCTTACCTTTAATAAATTGCATGTCTTGACAAGTGGTAGTCTGTTATTCAGATAAGATAAGATAAGTGGTAGTCTATTATTCCTCCCCAAACACCTGGTGGCTATTGTAAAACCTTGTATGTATATATATATATATATATATATATATATATATGGTTAGAAATATGAAACAACAGAGCTTTCACAAGCAAAAAAAAAGTCCAAGAGAAGACTGAAATGTGGGCGTATCGTGGAGAAAGACAACCAAGCAATAAAAATTGTTAGAAAAGAACTAAAATAAATAAATAAATAATAAAAAAGGCAGTTTTGTCATGACCCTGTCTGTATCCAGGCCTGATTTGAAGAAGGCAGTGTCTGACTTCTGGCAGAGTTCGAACAGCTATGTCAAGAAGAAACCTGCAAAATTTGGCAAATTTTGCAGAGTTTGAGCACACAGTAAGAATGTAGAGATCAATGTTAGAAGGAATCAGAAGCTCTTGATGAGTGTGAATTGGCAAAGAGCAAATTACATAAAATGGGGAGATTTGCGGGTGGTGGGGGATGAATGTTTTTCAAAGGACGGAGGAAAAGAAACCTGGACATGGCGATCAACCCAAGTACCCTGAACCAGTTTTTGTTCTTAGTGGTAATGAAGGAACATCTTTAAAACCCAACCAACACATTGTGCTATAATTGGATTTCTTCTTCATCTTGTCCTGAAGGAATTGAACAAACCTGGTTGAGAAAAACAATCATATTCCTCATAAAGGAGTCCTGCGAACAAATATCGTGCTGTTATGGAGGACCTACAATCTGTCAGATGACAATGTAATGAGAATCACCTCACTGTCAGAAGTCATGCCAGGTGTTGTTATCTCCAGTCCTCGGGGTGGAGATCCAGGTGCTCGGCGCACGTTTAAGTATTTAACAGCTGTCCGCTCGCCTCATCCTGCTCTAATGATCGTTATCAAGTTCTTCATGAGCTCTGTCTGACGTGTTAGAAGATATTTACATTAAGTATCTCAAGGTTTCGGTTAGGGTTCGAGGTAAAGTTAGACTTTGTACATGTCTTCAATTCTAATGAAATGAAATTCAGTCTTGCTTTCTGTAATTCAGTCAAAATTCTCAAGCCTTGGGTTAAAGTACACAACTCTCACCATGACTTAGCAATGACATTACTGTAGTGGCAATTTGGTTGGGGCAAAAAATAACATGATGTGACATGAAAATGGCACAGCTAAGAATACCTCATTTGTTTTTCATCGTACAAGCAAAAATCACAGCTAAAATAAGATTGGGCTAGATCTTTACTGCTACAAATTTAATATCATTAGCTAACTGTGGCTAATAACAAACTAAAAAAAACTAATGTTATGCCTCTAAATAATCGTTAACGTGAAAACAAACAAACAAACAAAGGCGTGACCAATGGTTGCTCAGGTGGTTGTCCGGTGTGGTCATTGGGGACAGGAAGTAGTTTGCTTCTGTTTCAGCTAGCAAAACTTGCTTGTCCCTCGTCATTGGACAAACTTTTTAAAATTTCCTAGAGATGTTGTAATGGGCATTCTGCTATTATTCAAACTAGCTTATCACAAGAAGATTTAACAATCAGTTTCGCATAATATGATGTCAATTGTAACTTTACTGATAATGAATAATAATAATAATAATAATAATAATAATAATAATACCACTAATAATAATAATAATAATAATAATAAGAGGAATGTCTTAGCTATGAGAAAATAAAGTAGTGGTGAGGTGAAAGGATATTGGTTTAAAAAAAAGATTTAACTCAAAAAATCTAAAGTCGTAACAGTTTGCCAAATTTCTAAATGCACAGCAGTAAATCCTCAAGTCTAAATGTGTCATTCGCAGTGTGATTTGCAGTTCTAAATTTGTGCTTCTGAACGTAAAATTAAAAAAATAATAAAAACTCACCCACCCACCAACTACAGATTCATTAAAAAAAAAACAACAACAGCAACAAACTATTAAAAAATAGGCACATTATTTAAACATGTACAAGAATATGTTGTCTATTTATAAGAGTCAAAGATGTTTTTAGGGCAAAACACTTCGGTTGTATCAAGTGATTTTTCACAACAATCAAACAAAAAAGATATTGTAATCAGTGGATTGCTAATATTCTTAAAGTATTTTGTTCATTCTAATTTATGCATGCAAATGAGGCTTCTAGTAATTAAATATGTATACATTTGCATACTTAATACAACCAAAACTCTTTTGATGTCTTGTGAAGTTTTGAAGTCAGAATTTAATTATTTATTTCTCACTGAAAACACTCTCGAGAGAAAGACGTTTGTAGCAAAGTTTCCTGGGAAATCTGTTTTACCTTTTTTATTCTTTAATCAAGAAAACACCGTACATTGTTTTCATTTAAAAAAACAAAACAAAACAAAACAAAAAAAAAAACTAACATATAATAACCAATAATTGTAAACAATTTGGGGCAATTCGTTGTCGTTTTTTTTTTTAATTTTATGACTGCATCTAAAACCTGAGAATTTTGCTGCTGAGTGTAGAAAAACACTGACTGGAAAGAAAACGCTTTTAAAAATACAAAGTGGTTTAACGTGTTTACACTCTAGTAAGCTGTGATGTGATGGTGAAGAGGGCGGAGCTTAAGCTTTCTTCAAAGTTGAATATGTAGGTTTCAGATAATATGGTGGTCATGATAAAAGCAAACAAACAGTGAAATAAACGTTTCTGTGACGCAATTTAATCAAAAAATCTTTAACAAATGACCGAAATTGTCATTTCTACATGCAGTGTCTCGTCTTTGTTTCTGAACCTTCCACCCACAGAACTTTATTTAAATCATCATTAGATTCCAGTTGACTTTATTGATAGGCGAAATAACTATGCTAATGGTGAGTTGTGGTTTCTAGTGCTGAAATAAAATTAAATGAAAAAGAAAATCACTGGCAGTGCTTCAGCGTTCCCTGGAGGTTCCCGAATCCCGCTTTGTGAATCGTGGCTTAAAAATAAATAAATAAATAAATAAATAAATAAATAAATAAATAAATAAATAAATGCACCATGCTGTCCATAGCACCATTTGGATATTTGGATGGCAGATGGCATTATCATGCTCTTCTGATTTTTTATATTTATTTGTGAACCACTTCTTCCTCGCAGCAGGAGAACAGCTGATGAAGTGCATGCAGATTAACCCAGAAGACACGCTGCCAATATGCAGCAGAAAGCCTCACAACTCTAAAATTTACACGCGCATTTTATTTTCCTCGCTTTATTTTTATTTTTCAAGCGTCTGGGAGATTTTTTTATGGTCTCCAGTTTTAGAATGCATGACTGGAATTATGCGTAAAATAGTTTAAAAGATCACACATGCGTGGAGTCGCAAGCGCAAAAGTTGCACCCGTGCGCGCGCACACACACACGCACATAGACACTCTCTCTCTCTCCTCTTACCTGATGACGGCTGTGTCTCCCTGGCGCACGGTGATGTTGTCCGTCGCGCGCTGAACGTCCACGCTCCGTGCGGGAAAGCCTGCGGGCAGAAGAACACACAGCAGTCGGAACAGGGTCGCGTGCAAGTGGCACCAGCAGCACGCGTTCCTCCGCACCGACATCACGGCACACAACACGCGGCGATAGATCCAAGAGAAAGACAGAGAAGAGAAGAGGAGGGGAAAAAAGTATGTGCGTGCTCAAAATAAAGGTGATGAAAAGCGCTCGAGTGGCTTTGCAAAGCGTCCCGAAACTGTTTCCTAAAAATTTCTCTCACTTTTGCGCGCGGATTCGCTCTGAAAAAAACGCAAGTTCGGGGGTACAAAAAATAAACACAGGAGCCGCAGAGATCCGGTCCGTGATGATGCGCCGCTCGCTGCGCGAGGAGGCACAGCCTGAGTGGATTCGGAGCGCGCGCTCTCTCTCTCCGCGGTCTGTGCGCGCGCTCCCGCCGCCCCGCTATACATCGCTGCTGCCGCTCGCGCTGCCGCCGCTGCTGATGGTGCTGCCCCCCTGCGCGAGCGCGCGGTTGGCACGCTTTCCCGGTCGTCACGGCAACGGGATACTCGCACGCGCGCGCCTTCGCAAACCCCGCCTTTATGCAAATGAATGCAAACAAACAAACAAACACGCCTTGATGCAAATATGCTGAGAAATATTGCAATAAAAGAGAAACCTTTTACATACTAAATATTAAGTAATGAAGACGTGCCTTTATGCAAATGAGTGGAAAAAAACCCCTGAGTTTATGCAAATAAGTGAAAAAGCAGACGTTTATGTAAATCAGTGAAGAAAACATGCCTTTATGGAAATAAGTAGAAGACTCCGCCTCCATGCAAATGGTAGCCAAACACCTTTATGCAAACGAGTAACAAAAACCATGCCTATATGCAAATTAATGAAAATCACACCTTTATGTTAATGCATAAAAAACACTCATTTATGCAAATGAGCAAATAAAACCACACCTTTATGCAAATGAGTTAAAAAGCAAACAAACAAACATGGCTTTATGCAAATATGCTGAGAAATATTGCAATAAAAGAGAAACCTTTTACATACTAAATACTAAGCAATGAAAATATGCCTTTATGCAAATAAGTGGACAAAGAAACAGATTTTATGCAAATAAGTGAAAAAGCAGACATTTATGTAAATCAGTGAAGAAAACATGCCTTTATGCATATAAGTGGAAGACTCCGCCTCCATGCAAATAGTAGACAAACCCTACCTTTATGCAACTAAGTGACAAAAGCATGGGTAATGAAAACCACGCCTATATGCAAATGAATGAAAAGCATACCTTTATTAACATAATGTCTAAACAAAGCACTCCTTTATGCAAATGAGCAAATAAAACCCCAACTTTATGCATATGAGTGAAAAAAAAGCAAACAAACAAACACCTTCTGATGCAAATATACTGAAAATGCACACCTTTATGTTAATGCATAAAAAAAACACTTCTTTATGCAAATGAGTGGAAAAGCACACCTTTATGCTAACAAAGCATTTAAATAGCAAGCTTTTATGAGAAACTTTCATTTTATAAATACTAATTTACATATTTAAACAATTTTCACTTTAACTATTAAGGCAGCTTATTATTTCAATGGAAATATTTTGCAAACAGTTATTTTATCTATAATATATGTCTGTAATTGTAATTAATTACATTTTAATTAATTATAAAGAAACTCATCTGAAGAAAAGATTTTAATATTAGGACATAGTTCCATAGTTCATACTTAAATAATTAAGCAGATCCAGTCAAATATTTCATCTTATTTCTAAATCATTTCTCCTTGTACTAAATAAGCAAGTTGGATTGTAACTGTGACAACAGTCAGGGGCACTATAATAGGTCCGTCACAAAACTTGTGCCATTTATAATCCAAGGTTACATTTTACTGCATAAGTTTCTTTGTAGCGTTAGCTTTGGTGTTTACAACTTCCATAACACAACAGGAACTAACTAGCTTCACGGACGTTACATGTTTTATTTCCTACTTATCCTTTAATTGATAAACATGGCAGAATGTTGCATTTTATGATATGAAACGTTGAAAGCAGGGCTGTTTTGTGGCACTGGAGCTCCTTTTGTTTATTGTTATTGCTTCTCTGTGCAATCATTAAGCACACAACTAATAAGGAATTAGGGATTATCTTAAAAAAAACAACAACAACAACAGCAACAATGTGCTCAGAGTTTATGAATGCTCTGTGTCGCGTTAGTGAACTGTGACGAGCTGCGTCTTTAGAAAACTTCAATTAGACTCCATGAATAGACTAATGACACAGTACTAGAAGCCGTAGTTATTAACACACACACCAAACTCACCCACACGCAGATTTATAATACTCTTTTTATGAGGTTTTCCTTTTGAACAGTGTATCACTGTAGTTAAATAGTTCTACCGAACTATTTTTCTGTCTAAATTCCATACACTTTCAATAGTATTCTCTTCCCAGGCCCGAACCCGGCATATCTGCACACTTGTTCATTAGCTCTCCTAAAACAAATAAATTTTATGTCCTAATAACTCACGGTTTATGAAACAGGCCTACATTTTACTGCTGTCCCCTAAACCAATGAAGCAAACAGCAATTAAAGAAGGGCGTTATGTTTGTTCAGGGTCTAATGGTTTCGCAGCACTCTTCCTGTACCTAAACAAATGATCTCTCAAGAAGAGCAACAATCAAGGGGATTAGAAATCCATGTAGGGCAGGAGGGAATTGTACATGCGCTGCAGGATGGAGCAGGCTGGGACTTGGAGCTCTGTCCCTTTGTTGTTCAGGATTTTGAGAAGTTTTTTTTGATGATTGTTGCAGCCATAAATGCTGAATTTTGCTGCGGCTTTTTTCAAAAAATTTTTACTACTTGTATTGGCGAAATTGCAATTGAACGAAATAGTTTTGCGCGGTCTTTCACAGTGATGTTTACTGGTAAATGAGACCTACTCAAAGAGGGCTTTGGCTGAATGTTTGTTGTGATGATGTCACATGACGCATCTCAGCCCAAATCTGCGGTCATTTTGAGAAATTGCAAGCTCCTCCAAATATTGCGGAGTTCGCTCGATTTTGCATTTGTTTCTGTGATTGCAAAATCGAGAAATCCTGAAGGGACTGACTGTTGTTGTCAAGTCAATTTTTGGTGACAGTATGTTAAACGGTGCCACAGAGCACATTTGGGTTTTATTGATCGACATGTTTGTTGCAAATGAATGCCTGTCACATCCCATGTCCTTTCCCCTTCGGTGAATTTGGCAAAACAAAGAGAAATCCAGCTTAAAAATTTCAGAAAAGCTTTTATTATTAAAGACTTCTATTGCAGTTAACTCCCGATGAATAGGTTGTAAACACTGTATATATTTCTTAGTTTTCTACCTGCACGGTTTTAGACACATTTATACATTTTACTGATATCATTTAAGATGAATACCGATTTCTGACAATTCCTGTTCCAGCATTCATTCTAATACACTATGGGTTCTATAGTAACAGCTCATTCACAGGGACTTGTATGGTAAGGTAAGGAGACGTTTATTTTAACATTTACGGAAGGAGTCTCCAGTGTCAGCACTTTGTGAAGCTGTAACTTTTCCGATATCTTACACTTTGTGGTTTCTCGATAACATGACAAGCTGTGTTTTTCTCTTTTAACTTCAAAAAGAGAGAGAGAGCGAGAGAGAGAGAGAGAGAGAGAGAGAGAGAGAGAGAGAGAGAGAATGACTGCTTATAGCTGTTATAATGTAAGTGAGAACAGGAATGGACTTGTTTTTCTTGGTAAATTGCACTA
Source organism: Stegophilus panzeri (assembly GCA_024331685.1). Lineage (NCBI taxonomy): Eukaryota > Metazoa > Chordata > Actinopteri > Siluriformes > Trichomycteridae > Stegophilus > Stegophilus panzeri. The sequence continues at coordinate 24,551,821 of JANDJT010000071.1, forward strand.
GTATGACAGGAATAAAACACTTTTGGATGTGTTGTTATAGGAAAATAAACAACTTCAGGATGGTGACTCAGTAAGTATGCCATTTAAAGGAACAGTTGATGTGTGCATCGTTCTTTGTGACAGGTTCTTTTTCAGCACAGTCACATAATGACTGCAACAGCAGGATACTCTGCTGACATATCAGGTAAACCCAAAGCCAGCTTAAGTTTGAAAAATAAAAAGCATGACGATCGTCATTAAATTTTAGAGCGAGCATCACGTTAAACACTATTGGTTAGCATGATCTTAACTGTATAATGGTTTTGGGGTATCTTGGATATATTTTGGGGTAGAACTGAACTGTCTTGCTTTGGGGTTAAATTTAGGTTTAGGAGGTAGAGGAGATCAGCATTTTCACGTCATAATTTTGTGTTGTTGAATTCTGCATTCTGATTGGTCAGCAGGTGTTGATTCATTTTCTATAACAGTAGCGCAGGGTTATATTAATGTGCTTCTTCGAATACGTTATCAGTTCTATAGTAACAGCTCATTCACAGGGACTTGTACACGTATTATGTAAGTGAGAACCTGATGTTTATTAAATAAATAAATTGTCTTTGTTGGCAAATTGCTGTGGTACAAAAGGAAGAAAAACATATTGCACATGCTGTGGTAACTCAGTGACTCAGATTCATCACATCACCCTATCGTTTATTTTCCTATAACAGCACGACGCTGAGTGGAATTAATACAACTTTCCAATTTATTATTATTATTTTTTCCATTCGAAGGACTTCATTTGATTTGGTGTTCTGCTCTTCTGAGTTTATCCTTGGTTTTCAGTTTTGGCATCAAAAAATCTTCTAATTCTTTTAAGGCATGGTACATGGTACAGTAAAGCCTTTAAACTACAAAAAAAAAAAAAAAAAAAAAAAAAAAAAAACTTGTGATGATGAAAGGAATGATTATGAAAGGTTGGAGATAGTTATAACAGCCAAGTGGTGGACCTGCAAGTGATTAAAGGATTTTGAACTGATATCATTTAAATACTGTACCATTTTTTCTTACTAGTGGTACTTAATGAACATTGGTGAAACCTAAGCAACTAAAGGTTCTGTTGCTGGAAATTATATATTTTCTTGTGCTCTTCATTATTTCTCTAAGGGTAAACAGACTTTTGCACACTACTTTCATATACATCGATCAGCCATAACATTAAAACCACTGACAGGTGAAGTGAATAACACTGATTATCTCATTACAGTGGCACCTGTCAAGGGGTGGGATATATTAGGCAGCGAGTGAACAGTCAGTTCTTGAAGTTGATGCTTTGGAAGCAGGAAAAATGGATGCTTTTGACGAGGGCCAAATTGTGAAGTCTAGACGACTGGGCCAGAGCATCTCCAAAACAGCAGGACTTGTGGGGTCTTCCCAGTATGCAGTGGTTAGTACCTACCAAAAGTGGTCCAAGGAAGGACAACTGGTGAACCGGTGACAGGGTCATGTGCGCCCAAAGCTCACTGATGGCCGTGCAGAGCGAAAGCTAGTCAGTCTGGTCCGATCCCACAGAACAGCTGCTGTAGCACAAATTGCTGAAAAAGTTAATGCTGCCTATGATAGAAAGGTGTCAGAACACACAGCTTGCTGTGTATGCGGCTGTGTAGCCGCAGACTAGTCAGAGTGCCCATGCTGACCCCTGTCCACCATGGAAAGCTCCTATAATGGGTATGTGAGCATCAGAACTGGACCATGGAGCAATGGAAGAAGGTGGCCTGATCTGAGGAATCACAATTTCTTTTACATCATGTGGAGGCTGGGTGTGTGTGTGTGTGTGTGTGTGTATGTGTGTGTGTGTGTGTGTTGCTTTCCTGTGGAAGAGATGCACCAGGATGCACTATGGGAAGAAGGCGAGCCGGTGGAGGAAGTGTGATGATCTGGGTAATGTTCTGCTGGGAAACCTTGGGTCCTGGCATTCATGTGGATGTTACTGTGACATGTACCACCTACCTAAACACTGCTGCAGACCATGTACACCCCTTCATGGCAACGGTGTTCCCTAATAGCAGTGTCCTCTATCAGCAGGATAATGCCCTCTGACACATTGCAATAATTGTTCAGGAACGGTTTGAGGAACATAACAAAGAGTTCAAGGTGTTGACTTGGACTCCAAATTCCCCAGATCTCAATCTGATCGAGCGTTTGACCGGACGTGCTGGACAAACAAGTCTGATCCATAAAGGCCCCACCTCGCAATTTACAGGACTTAAAGGATCTGCTGTTAACGTCTCGGAGCCAGATACCACAGCACACCTTCAGAGGTCTTGTGGAGTTCATGGGTCAGAGGGGGATTTACACAATATTAGGCAGGTGGTTTTAATGTTATGGCTGATCGGTGCATATAGCAGTGAAAAATGCCTTGATTGAAATGAAATTTTGAAACAAATGCCATATAAGTCAGAGAAATTGTGTTCAAATGTGTAAACTGAATTACTGCTTATAATGAAAAACTATTAGAATTAGCATGAAAAGTTATGCTCATGGTTTTTTACGAATATTTTATATATAAAATCAAATAAATACCAAGCTCCTTGTCCTTGCAGAAAAGTGCAGCCAGTGACATGAATAAACGTGGTGTACCTAAAAATGAAAATAAGTTGGTGCACCTAAAACCACGCTAAAATATAGCATGTCTTGTGTATGCAGAGGAAATAAACATGAACAAAAAGTAAACACAAAGTATGATTCTACCTCGATCTTTGGCATTTGCGCATAAAGGTTACGGAGATGATCTGAGCAATAAATATTTGGTAATTGAAATGAACTGAAGATCGAGAAATGCCTGGCCTATGTCTCAGTAAGACTGTGTAGGCAGGAGGAAGGTTAAAGCGCCACGAAAACATCTGTACTCCTGGCACTTGCAACAGTTTGCATTCACAGAGTCTGTAGACAACACGGCAAAGTGTCAGAAATGCGTATGAGGTAAAAGGATGAGAGAACAGATGGGATTTGCCTGCATCTTCTCAAAGCCTCTAAGCTGACTACACTCGCAATTCTGCACTGTTTTGTGCCATTCATAGAGAGGCTGGAGAGGGCACTCCAAGGATGCAAGCCCAGAGATTGGAAATCAGCTTTGGCGCAGGTGCTTTTTCTCCACATGAGGACCCATAACCTCCTGCTCATGATAGAATACCAAACGGAGTTTTCTGAGAGAGTCATAGCCTTCAAATCACCTTTTAACTTAAAAAATATGGTGACCTCTATCTAGCTTGGGAAAGAAGATAAAAATATAACTGTATATCTTCATGGCCAGCAAAAGAAATTGGAACTGGAAATTTGCAGCACAGATAATATTTGCTGTTTTTGGAAATTTTATTGCTGTCTATGAAATATGGTTGGTTGTACATGACATTATGAGAGGTTCTCCAAATCTTTTTTTTTTTTTTTTTGATCAAGGTTTCTTTATTAGCATTTTTCAAATTAAACATACAACACCAACCAAACAAATAGAACAAACCCCCCACCCCCACACCCAGTGCCAGACATAGAACATACATATTACATATTATAAAGCCAGACCACCATAGAAAAGAAGAGAGCAAAAGAA
>JANDJT010000071.1:24555503-24587962 GCA_024331685.1 Stegophilus panzeri
TCTATACGGGAGTATGTATTATGAACTGAGGAGAAAAAGGAGTAACTCCTGGAAGCAGGGTTGCGAAAACGCCACACATCCACCACTCCATACGACTCGAGGAAAAGCTGGATAAAACGCGCCACCCCTGACAGGGACGAGAATCTGGGTGAGCTACGATCCAACACAGGGGAAAGTGACCACAAAATTAACCATACTACCATCCGACCCTCTGGGAATACTGAAGTCAGTCATAATGAGAGAAAAAAAAAGGTTAGATATCTGAGCCCTACAGGGAACCTACAATGACAGCAGATGGGCCACAACACAGATGTCTGGTAAATTAAACACAATAAATAACAAAGTTTGGCACACCCTCCCCGTAACCCCAACCCCACCCCCCAGCACCTACAGGAATAGGTTACTCACCGTACCCTCCCAAAACAAATCCACACATTCGGTGCTTGTGTGGAGGAACTCTATAGAGCCTACTGCTCAAGCTCCCACCGAACCACTGGTATGAAAAGTAAACTAAAAAAAAAAAATTGCATCCTATCACAGTGTAGAAGCATACACCCTATCATAGCGTATATAACAGAAAATAAGACAGCGGTGTTGATCATCCTCCTTATTACAGTAAAAGTCTGATCAAACAGTTATCATCCAGTCAAAGTTCAGAGACGATGAATTAGCCAGGGCGATGTTACTCACTCAGCCCTCTACAGTAGTAATGATATTCTTCTTGACATAGCTCATCGCTTTGCTTGCATCTATGGACTCCTTTTCCTCTCCGTTGAACGTGATGCGGAGACAGGCTGGAAACAGGATGCCATACTGAACTCCCTGCCGGTTACAGAGCAACTTCCTGACCTCATTGAAGGCTACCCTGGCCTTAGCGACACTCGTGGTATAAATCGGAAAAATAGCAATCGTCTCACCGTTACGCCGGAGCGGGGCTCGAGAGCGCGCCCCGCTCAGTACCTCAATGCAGTCCTGGTAGTAGTGGAGTTTGGCTATGATGGCGCGTGGTTTCCCATCCTTCCTCACAGGACCCAGGCTTCTATGAGAGCGGTCCACAAGCACATCTCTATCCAGCGGTAGTATTTCTCTCAGTAGTTCCAAGACCGATGTCGTAGAGTTGGATCCATTTGCTTCCGCTACCCCCAGAATTCTGATGTTACATCTCCTCAGTCTGCCCTCCATATCTTCACACTTATTTCTGTGTCCAGTCACCTCTACTGCCAGGTCATTCACCGTAGTCTGTAAAACTGCCACTTCGTCTGACCAAATCGTTAGCTCACCTTCCAGCTCTTTAACTGTAGCTTTCATCTGGTCGATTTCGGAGGGAATTGTGGCCGTATTGTTCTTTATTTCCGCTTTCACCGCTTGCAACTCGTTCTTAAGAAAGTCGAAACCTTCAGCAAGTGCACTTTTCAGTTCAGTTTTTATCACCGCAGCAATGTCGGCCTTTAGTGAAAGCAGGATATCCGTCTTCAAGGTTTCAGCGTCCATCTCTTGGCTGTTCGGCCGGGGTGGGGGCTCCGAGCCCGGAGACGCAGCAGAACTCGCAGACGAGGCGGTGCTGGGTCTAGATTTGGTTGACTCGGTGAATTTATATTTCCGCAAATTTGGTGCCATCTTCACGCAAATATATGTACATTTAACTTAAGAAAACAGGGTTTGCTAGAATTTAACTATGAAAAACACTTATTAACTTAAAAAAACAAAACAAAACAGAAGTTCGACGGGAGCTCAAACTAAACCCGACCTACTCCATTGCCCGCTCGACAGCGCCCCCCAGGTTCTCCAAATCTAACCAGAAAACCGTCTTGGGCTGGATCTGAAATATAAAGTGTAAACAGGAAGCTATACCTTATTAGGTCAGAATAACAGTATTTGGTTTAATAGGTCTGAGTTGACTAGGTTTTGTTGATTCCAAATGCACGGCTCATTCATATTGTGTTAACACAAATTCAGAAGTAAAAAAAAAAAAAAAAAATCAATAGTTTGAGCAAATAGTTAGACGTTTCTCTATATAGTGGCACACGTCAATTCTTACAGTTGACTCTCTCCTGTCCTGAGTCTGTTCTTGGTAATTTACTAACATATAACAGATGTCTGTGTATACTATAACATTACTGTTTCCCTTCACTGGATCTAAAGGGCCCATTCCTGCGCAAAACGAGCTCCGTGCAGACCCTGAGGTACATTAAGAGTCCTGACCTCAACCCCACTGAACACCATTTGGATGAACTGGAACGCTGACTGCACCCCAGGCCTCCTCGCCCAACATCAGTGCCTGACCTTACTAATGCTCTTGTGGGTGAATGGACAAATCTCCACAGCCATACTCAAAAATCTAGTGGAAAGCCTTCCCAGAAGAGTGGAGCTTATTATAACAGCAAAGGAGGAATAAATCTAGAATGGTATGTTCACCAAGCACATACAAGTGTGATGGAGAGGGGTCCACAAACTTTTGGCCATATAATGTATTTAAGACAAAAGTTTCTTTTCCATTGTCATTGTGCCTTTGTATTGCTCAACAAAAAAAGACCAAACGGCTATGTGCTAGCTAGCTAAATAGATAGCCTCAGGCTTGCAGCAGGTTTTTTTTTAATGACTTTTAAGACTAGAAGAGGAGAGAAAGAAGTACAATAATAAATAAAACACGCTGCCTACGTGTCATTTCTGTTAGATTGTATACCTGTATACCATACCTGTACAGACCTACCTAGTCTCAATTCCGAAGGACCCAAGGGTAAAGTGTCACCAGGAGATTCTGCTTTTCATTGTCTTGCTTCACATAAGCACTTGCTGTTCTGGGTTCATATCGTATTCCATTTTGCAGAGATAATAGTGCAAGGCTATCTACAGCCCATTTGTAGAAAGAAATTTCTTTTCAATTGCCATAGCTTCTGTGCATCTCCACAGGAGCTTGCCGCTCAAGGACAGACAATTCCACCCTTGTTGTTCCTTGCATAAACACGACCATCCAACTGAACCAAAAATCTTCTAGGGGTGGGTGATAAGTGCAAGAAATGTTTCGAAATGTTCTTTGCCATTTGCTCTTTTCCAGTAGATTCCACTTGACATCATGGTAGTGAATTGACATAATGGCTTCTCTTCTTTCCTGCTGGGGATATATTGCTCTGTCAGAAATCAGCTCGTGGAGAGCCTTACATGTATAACACTTGGTATGTTCAGTCAATTTTGCCTGTCATCAACAGTATCTTTAAGACTGCTACTAGATAATGATACTCTCTCATACATGGTCATTGAAAACAGTGGTTTTCAAAACCAATCCTCTGCAGTGTCACGCTTTTCTCGCTCCAGCTCACCTAATTCTTTAACTCTTGCAGGTTTTGGTAACTCACTCAAGAATTTTCATTTGGTGAAAACAGAGCACTCAAGGGCTTTGGTATCTTGGAAGCAGTTAAGAAACTGCTGATCCCAGCCATTTGCCTAGCGATGGCATAACCAGGTGGCAACCAGCTATCTTTTGGCCTTTTTCAGAGTCTGACCATATATTCAATAATGTAAGACGTAGTTCATGACTTTTCCAAGTTAGTGACATATTGTCCTGGTCTGGATTAATCGAAGGTAAGCTCTTTCAGGTGTGGGCCGCTGATCTTGTGAACAACATATGATACTAGCCTGGGGCTTTAACCGAGGAATATCATCCAGGAAACACAAATGTTTCTGACACAAATGTTTCTGAATTATGATTTTGGTCATAATTTCAATGACACAATCACCTTGACAGCATTTCTTGAAGAGCAGTAACTCAACAACATCAACTTGACGTTACCAGCTCAACAGTATTACCTGGATAGAAGAAACTGGGCACCATCAACTAAGCACCAACAACTCAACAGCGTCACTCTTACAGCATTACCTCAACAGCATCAACTAGGCACAATCAACTCAACAGCCTTAACTCAACATCGTGTCTCCTTTGTCTGGTGAAACATACAATGGATATAAAAAGTCTACACAGCACATTTAAAACAGCATGTTTTTGTGATGTAAAAATGTGAAACAAAGATAAACCATATAAGAAATTTTCCATCTTTGATGTAAAAATTACAACCTGTACAATGCCACTGAAAATCAAACTGATCCATTTCAGAGAAAAAAAGATTCAAATAAATAAAAAGCTTAGAATAACCTAATCGCCTAATTGTACACACCCCTGGACTATTACTTAGTTGAAGCACCGTTTGATTTTATTACACCACTCAGTCTGTTTGGATAAGAGTCTATCAGCTTGGCACATCTTGACTTGTGAATATTCTCCCACTCTTCTTTGGAAAAATGTTCCAGATCTGTCAGATTGTGAGGACATCTCATGTGCACAACCTGCTTCAGTTACTCCTACAGATTTTCTATAGGATTCAGCCCTGGGCTTTGGCTGGGCCATTCCAGAACATTAACCATTTTTTTTACTGAAGCTATTCTTTTGTCGATTTGGATGTATGCTTTGGATCATTGTCGTGCTGAAAGGTGAAAGTCCTCTTCCTGCTTTCTAGCAGATTCCAGGAGGTTCAGTGACAAAATTGACTAGTTCTTGGAACTATTCATGATTCCCTCCACCTTCACCAAAGCCGCAGTTCCAGCTGAAGTAAAGCAGCCCTAAAGCCTGATGCTGCCACCACCATGCTTCACCGTAGGTATGGTGTTCTTTTGGTGATGTGCTTTTTTTGTGCCAGACATAAAGTTTGGAATTGGTCTCATCAGACAATAACACACTTTGCCACATGGTTTGGGGGTGATTTGGTTGAGCTTGGATGTTTTTTTATGAGGAAGAGCAAGCTTCCATCTAGCCGCCCTACCCCATAACCCAGGCATGTGAAGAAAACGAGAGATTGTTGTCACATGCAGAGAGTAATCAGTACTTGTCAGCGATTCCTGCAGCTCATTTAATGTTGCTGTATATCTCTTGGCAGCCTCCCTGGTAAGTTTTTGCCTTGTCCTTTTGTAAAATTTGAAGGGATGTCCTATACTTGGTGATGTCATTGTGGTGCCCCATTTTCTCCACTTCACAGTGTTCTCTGGTATATCTTATGTTTTGGCATTATTATATACCCCGCTCCTGATCGATACCTTTTGACAAGTGATATGCATTCTTTTTAAGCTCTTTGCAGACCATGGCTTCAGCAGTCAGATGAATCCAAGAAGATGTAAAGTCTAGTCAAGTGGCTATCTACTGTCATTCCACTATATAGCTTGTATACACTGGAACGAAATGTCATTTCTCCAGGACGATGGTGCGACACAGAACAGTACACAAGACTACATAAAGTGCAGTGGACAACAGATTCAGAGCGCAGGACAATAGATACACAGAACATGGGCTGTAAACAATTTTGTAGTGTAGCAGCAATGAGTAGGTATAGCAGCAATACTGGCAGCAAAAGCGAGTTCTGTAATAATAAATGATAAATAGATGTCAAGAAAATCTTACCGAAACAGCTGGTCTATATTTGGGGTTAATCAGAATAATTTCATTGATGACAGCTGTATGATAATTACTTTTGAACATGAGATTGAATGTGATTGGTTCGTTTGGAACACAGCCACGTCCCCAACCAGGTTATTGTAACTTTTTGTTATTTTTGTTATTTTTCTTATAATTCCCCCAAAATTATAGGATTATTATAGGAATTTTTATACACTGCAATTTCACATTGAGGGTAGAAATTTTGTTAAAACATGATTTCATTTTTTTTCATCATAAAAACCTGCTATTTTAATAGGGGTGTGTAGACTTTTTATAACCATTGTATGTATGGTAATATTTGGCAAAAAGAAAAAGAAAAGAAAATGCTGGCCTTGGGATACTCTCCCTACTTCATTCCTCAGCTGCCTCAGTAAGTATTTCTACTGTATACACTTTAAATTTCTTTTTAAAAACGCAAGCAAACCACGGTGAAGAAACCACGACAGACTCTCATGAATCCCAACCATGCAGTGCTCACTTATCAACTACCAAAAACTTGTTGGCACCCAGATCTCTTGCCGAAGCAACCATCATGGCTTTCCTGGATGCTTGCCTGTGACCATACTACAGTACATTACACTGTTCATGATGGTGGTGGTCTAATCTGTTAGTATTTTTCTCAGCAGTGCTGAACAATACTTTTAATTTTCCCAGAGGTACAGTAATAGAGCTTTGGTATACAACGCGTCAGTCAATCACAATTTCAGTGGCACTCGCGTTAAATAAGTGCCCATTTGAAACTCTTATAGCTTTGCTTAAATCAAACCCCCCCCAGCCATACAGGTGAATAGGATAATAACTAGAAAGAGGTGCGTGTATAATTTGCTGTGTCATGCATCTCACGCTTGCTACGCATGCATATCCTATTTGTTATGGAAAGCGAGAGAGCACTTGAGTAGAAGGCAATAATTTGGAGGGCTTCCGATGTAGCTCTGCACTCCTAACCCTTGGAAGCTCACAATGCATGTTGATTGGATTTAAATTCAGTGTGTTCTGGAGGCAGAGCTCTTGAAATGGCACTGGTTCTTTGGCAGATTGTTGACACCCAGAGACTGTGGCCAATTATAACTGTTTGCCTGCAGATTGCAGGCTTTTCAACGTACATTCGACGACACTCGTCTCTCTGACAAATGAGGGGAAGAGAACACCGCAGGTATTTGATTACTGCTGTTTATATGTCTGTATGTGCGTGTATGTGTGTCTTGGAGACTGCCCAGCGGGTTCTGGAAGAAACGGAGATGAGCAAATCTCATGCTGTGAAGAACGTAAATCCACAATTTTGCACATTTTTATTTGGCTCCATGTCGGAGACTACCGTTGGTGCACTTCTTCATTTATCCACTGCTGCTTTTGTGTAAACATTTTTCGGCTCAGGAGTCAATGAGCACTCATCTTAGTCTTGCCTTTTCTTCACACACACACACTCACACACGAAAAGTACTTTTCTTGACCTCATAAACAGACATCAACCGTCTTCAAAACAGCCTCAAAACCGAAAGGCCTACTCGTGCTTAAAAAGTGTTTCACTGCAAAGGCATTGAACCTCAGCCCAAAACACCTATAACACTTTAAAAAATAAAAATAAAAAAAGTTCAATTCACTTGACTCAAGAATATGTCACATTTTCTAAATTCTCTGAAGGTTTAAAGCTCAGTCCCAGCCTTTATCAGACCTAATCCTATTAAATAACCGCACCAAATGAAATACTCCGAAGACGTCATGGACTCTAAAGCAACATGTCAGGGACGTATTGCAGTGCTGCCATCCTCATCAGAACTCGAACTGCAACTTTCACATCGTAGCTTTTCAATATTTAATGTTTTTACACGCACCGGATAAAAAAAAAAACAAAAAAAAAACGAGGCCTATCTTCAGCCCTGGGAAGGAAAAATGGTGAAACAGATGAGTGGATGAAAAATGGCAGCGTTCGCTATATGGCAGAGCTACATTTCCTCCTCCATCAGCAAAACAGAGTAAAGCAGGGGAAGGTTGGGATGGATCTCAATTGAGTCTTTTGGCAAAAAAAAAAAAAAAAAAAAAAACTGACAGAATACACCTTGTGATGAATATTTCACAAGGCCCCAGCAGTGGAGAGGATCTTCGACAGTCCAAGATGGCTGCTGCAGTTCAGATTGAAGACGTTACATAAATATGAGTGGCGCTGAGCTCGGAGTGTGTTTGTCTGGATGTATATCAGCTGCGTAGTAATGCTGGCTGAAAAAGAACTCATCCAAGAACACGAAGAGCCTGGATTCTGGTGTGAGAAGACTCTAATGTCCCTCATAATCAAAGGCAGATATTTATGACGCTAAGAAAACACATCATGTCTTGCTGTTCAATGTACATAATCAACGACAGGGTGGAGTGATGAAGCTACTGAGTTAATGTTACCGCCACAAAGTTGATTTCTTTCCTATGTTACAAAGCGTTGACACTGGAGACTCCTTCCGTGAATATTAAATAAACTCTCCCCTTACAAGAGAAACATTCCACCATTCCATTGTGGAGCACCCCGTAACTTGTTGCTATAGAAATGATAATGCTAGCGATCAGTTAATAAACCAATTCTGCGTTCAAAATGGCCACCATTGTAGTTTACACATATATCCGGTATGTCTTCCTATCTTCATTTTGAACATGATATCGTGTCACAATGAGATGATTTTCGCGTACAGCTCACAAGTGATAACTACGGCCGCTTCGTAGCTTCACTGAAAGTCGCAGAACTAAATCTGTAATGCATATATCAGAGATTTCTTTTTACAAGACCCTTCTCAGGATGCAAACAGTGTGGAAACCGCTAATGACAGGGGCTTATTAAAGCACACGGCAGCAACGGCGGCGAGGGAGAGAGAGAGACTTAATGCATATTCAACAGTAGAGCCTTAGTCTGCAATTAGCAGCAGTAGCTGGAGTTTGCTCGGGCCACGGGGCGGCCCCGACGCTGCTATCCTGAATGCCTGCACGGCGGCGAATAAACACCTCCGTCACACATCAAATGGTGCCGGCGGCGGGGTATTTATTTTCTGAAGTGCAAATGGAAATAGATGTAAAGTCGAGGACATGTTGCTGTACCCTGCACCCGCTTCTGAACACCAGGAGTTATTAGATTTTTAATGGATAAGGCGAAAAAGAAAGTTTCCTAGCGGCACCCTACATATGCGATGGAAAATGACCCGGCGTGCTTTTTAAATGTAAAAAATAATAATAATAATAATAATAAATTGATGAATAATGTCGCAATGAGCTGCATGATAAAGAGCAGCATTGGAGGACTTTTCCTTTAAGTCATTTGCGTCAGATGTCAGACCCAATTTTCGGGCCCGGAGAATCGTTACCCGCCGGCGGTCAGCGTGGAGGTGTTTAGCGGATTTCGTCTGGGCGGATCCTAATGCCTCCGTTTGCACTTTGTCATCATTAAGCGCTTCTTCCAGACAGCGTCGATTCATATTGTTTAACCGTTGGCACTAACGTGCATGGTTTTTTTCTTTTCTGTTTGTGTGTGTGTGTGTGTGTGTGTGTGTGTGTGTGTGTGTAAGTGCTGGCTTATCTCCGTCTGGAATCGCCGAATAGGCAATCGCTTAAGAGGTCTGGGGCGTTTTTGGCAGCCTCATTAATTCGGCTGAACGCTCGGCTTCATTTTTATTCTCTCTCCCGCCCGAATATCAGATCAACGTTAAGCTCGACTCAGGGGAGAGGAAAGGGTAAGAGCGCTGAGTGATGTTTGCCGTTTCCTCGCCCGATTGATCAACGCTGTCTAGTGGTCCGAGTGAGCCAAATGAAGCTTCTTGGATGGTTTAAAGCTTCAGCACACCACTTATCATAAAGTGCCAGTGTGTGCTGTGTGTATATATATATATATATATATATATATATATATATATAGATAGATAGATAGATAGATATGTGTGTGTATAGATGTGTGCGTGTGTGCGTGTGTGTGTGTGTGTGATGACCACATTCCCTGTAATGAATGGAATCCATCACAGCTTTGACTTTGTAGAGATGTTTGATAAGTGCATTTTTATTTATTCTACTTTTTTTTCTGAAACACACACACACACACACACACACACCTACACACACACCTACACACACAGAAGGACGAATGCACAAGAGCTGAAGATGAAGTTGCATTCGTATATTTACTCCAGCCTGTGAATTACAACAGCTCTTACAATGCATTTAAGCATGACCAAAGTTCATTAAAATCTCCATGTTGTCGATGCACGACATAGCATTTGGATAGATGGAGTTCACGGTTCGTACCCTCTCGTCACCTAAATCCAACAAACAACGCTGGGAATTAAACACATTTCTTGTTCGGGTCTGTCACCAGGAAAATATCTACACGACCAAACAATACTAAGCTAATCTTAAAGGGCAAAGCTGTATGAAAGTGCATGTCTTTCTTTATAATCGCTTTATTATTTATTTTTTTATATACGTGTATATCGGTGTTGAATGAACACTAACCCCGCCCCCATCCCTGACCTCACGAATATACGAGTGTCTGACAAAATAAAAAAACTTCTAATTTCAGTTAAAATCACATACTTTTTAAGTCAGTCTAACATTCGTAAGTATAAATTTCCCCACAGACGTGGTTACCAAGGTAACCTATAGTTGTTGGTGTACTGTTTAGGAACACTTTATGTATGAATACCTTTGGTATTCTTGATTACGCAGTCTTGGTGCAGTTTGTACATTTGTACCTATTCTGATCTGAATCTGTCTGCACTTCCTGCAATTTTTCCGCTCGAAGGAATGTTTCCATCAGTTCCAGCGTTATCAGAGTTTAATACAGGAGTACAGCTTGTTCCGAACTACAGCTGAGCAGCTTTGCTTTTCCACGTCGAAATAAAATCCAGACTCACCCAGTTTTATTTAGAAACGTGTCAGTGTTTTAGCAGACCAAGGTCACGTTATTGCTTTCTCACCATCTTGCCACTACACAACAAACTGTTTCAAAGCAGTAAAACATGAAGTGTGTGTGTGTGTGAGAGAGAGAGAGAGATAGAGAGAGAGTAAACAAAGATGACACTGACATACTGATCTAATGCATTCTAACAGAGGCCACGCCTCCTTCACTGTAACTGATAAACACAAAGGCCACACCTCCTTCACTGTAACTGATAAACACAAAGGCCACACCTCCTTCACTGTAACTGATAAACACAAAGGCCACGCCTCCTTCGCCTCCTTCCCTGTAACTGAAATACACAGAGGTCACACCTCCTTCACTGTAACTGATAAACACAAAGGCCACGCCTCCTTCGCCTCCTTCACTGTAACTGATAAACACAAAGGCCACGCCTCCTTCACTGTAACTGATAAACTCAAAGGCCACACCTCCTTCATTGTAACTGACATACACAGAGGCCACACCTCATTCACTGGAACTGATAAACTCAAAGGCCACGCCTCCTTCACTGTAACGGACATACACAGAAGCCACGCATCCTTCACTGTAACTGATAAACACAAGAGCCACGCCTCCTTCACTGTAACAGATAAACACAAAGGCCACGCCTCCTTCACTGTAACTGACATACACAGAGGCCATGCCTCCTTCACTGTAACTGATAAACACAGAGGTCACGTCTCCTTCACTGTAACTGATAAACACAAAGGCCACGCCTCCTTTACTAACACTCCTATAAGTGTACTAACTCCAAGAAAACCTCTGAAAATTACCTTAACAAGCAAAGAATTCAAGATTCAAAAAACTCCAGAACTGAACAGTACAGAACTGTAGATGTAGATGGCATAGACGATGCTGTCTATCTTCCTGTTTGCACTCTGGTTAATATTTTACAGTGTAAGAAATATTTAAAGCGGGTGTTTGAAAGTCATTCCATTCAGATGACTCTGAAATGGACTTAATGGCCTAATAAGTGTGTAATCATTCTGTGTGTGTGTGTGTGTGAGAGAGAGAGAGCGAGAGAGAGAGGATGAATCATGTCCACATGGGAGTTAAGGACAAACTGAAGGGAAAGAAAATTATGTAGAAATGCTAATACAGATGCTACACCAGAGTAATGTTAGTATAAACCTGTGGGAACCGACGGAGGTGTTAAAGGAGTTTTCTGGGATAAAAAAGAGCGTTTAGCATAAAATGAGTGTTTTCATGAAACTAGCATTTAGCCAGGGCCGGACTGGGACATAATTTCAGGCCGGGAGTCTCACACTTATCCAGGCCACCCCATACACCCTCAATTTTGAAACCACAGACAACCCTATTTCTTCTTTCCTAAATTAAATTTATTACACACAGTGTTGCCATCTCATAAAAACATAAACAAGCATTCTAGAGGTAGTGAAGCAGTCCAAATTTATATCAGCGTACATGCGTATGCCGAGCGTTTAACAAACACCAGAAGTGCAAAGCTGTCAGTAACGCTCTACTTTTCACTCACAAAAGTACATTAAATGCAGACGAGAGGTAAACAAAAGACACTTTTTTTGCTGTTGTTGCCATTTTTCATGTACCTGTCACTTCTTTACCAGGTCTACTGCTACGAACCGTCTCCACATTGTTGGAAAACGATGACTTTTTAACCTCACTGTACATTTGTGAGCACAGAATCTACATTTCTTTTAATTAACATTAAAGCATCACGTTAGGGGAATGTGGGTTTTTTATTTTTTTAAACTTAAATACTCAGGTATTTTTAAAAAAATACTTAAAATACCTGAGATTTATGGGAAGACATAATTTTCTAACTTGCCTAAATATCCGTTAGCGCAATACTAACTACATCATACAATATCTATTTAGAACAATCCTAATATTGAACATGATGTTTGCTTTTATCCCTAAATGTACTGTACGTTGGATATTTTCTAAGTTGTAAATGACTAGTATTATAACTATACAGTAGATAACGCTGTCCTTTAGCATATTGTGAGTGGTGTAGTAGTAATAGTGCTAACGTTTGCTAGTAGTGAAACTGTGGGTAATACTTGATTAGCTAATTTAGCGAACACAAAGCTGCAGTATTTACAGATGAGACTGAGCTGCACTTGAAGCCCTGAACTGGTCGGTAGTTTTGTTACATTTTCACCGCTTCTTTTTAGAGGGTTTTCCTTTCGCGTGCCCTTTCCCTCTCTGCTCCATCTGGCCGACTTCCTCTCCATCCTCACTCTGTGCAGTGATGACTCCAAACCGTTCGCCGGAGCTGAGGAGAACGGTAGCGCTGCAAGTCAAGACTAACTAACAGGTTCATGGTTTATTATCGATTTGTTATCGAATGCCGAATTCGGAAAGGATCGCTTAAGCACATCGGATTCGCAATAATATAAAATAATAATGATTAAATCAATCAATCAATCAATAAGTAAAAAAATTAATAAATGACTAAATAAAATAAAAAATAAAAACAACAGGGCAATTCTCCCGGAATTCTCCCGGTGCTCCCGATGGCCAGTCCGGCCCCGCATGTAAAATACTTCCCATCCCCCAAACTGTCCACCACCCGAGTCTGGTGCCAGTGTCTGCAATTGGCTGCAGAAATCAAGAGCAATCACACACACACACACACACACACACACACAAACAAACCATTTCCTGAACTTTTACACCATCTCAGAGGAGCTATAATCACTCCTCCTGAACCTTCATATATAAGAGGTCATAGCGCTGTCAAGCGCGCACACACACACACACACACACACACACACACATTCTGATTGGTCATTTTATCAGGTGTTGATTCGTTTTCTATAACAGCAGCTCGGACAGTAGTGCAGCTGCACATCACGTTGATTGTTTTCCTTCAACAGCATGACACAACGTTCTCTTTCTCCACTTCTTTTTCTTATATAGTATTACCTCTCGGATGTTTCAGTATTCACATGCAAACAGGGAAGGTGTGTGTGTGTGTGTGTGAGAAAGGACCCAGAACCAGAATGTTACACTCTCATCGCTGCATTTACGAAGCGCCCCAAGCTGGTGGCGGCCTAGGCAACCGCCTAGTTTGCCTGTACTTAGAAACAGCTTTGAGTGAGTGTGTATGTGTGTGTATATGTATGTGTGTGTGTAACCTTCAGTACACTCACAGCTCTCCTTCAGAGTCTGATGGAGCGCAAACACACACCCACACACAAACGCAAGCACACTTGAATCCACACCAGGGTACCAAAGCACTCTTTGCAAATGGCTAACAGAATGGCAGAAGGTCAGCGGGGACTTGAGGTAGGTATGTGTGTGTGTGTGTGTGTGTGTGTGTGTGTGTGTGTGTGTGTGCGTGCGTGCCCTTTGTGAAGACCAAAAAGTTTTTCTTACTTCATAGGACACATTTCTCCAGAAGCTCACATTTACTTCTCTCACAACACCCACTAATAATAATTTTGCAAAAAATATTATTTAAAAAACAACTTTTACAAATATTAAAATAAACAAAAAAAGTTTTCAGGCAAATAATAAAAATTGATGTGCCATTTTCCTTCCTAGCATAGCGGAATGTATTATTTAATCACAAATATGACAAGGCTGTAGTTTTGAGACCAATATTTGTTTTATTTAATTAAAAAAAGTTCTATAATATGTGGAATTTTATTCTTGTGCATTTGTGTAATTGGTGTATTTTGCTAGATATGTTAACTTTAGCGTGGAGAAATATATCATATCATCATAGCAACTGAGAAAAAAACAAAACCATAAATGTCCTCATAACAATAGGATAGTGTCAAATGTAGTTTCTTCTGAATCGCTTGTGAACGAGTCGGCTCATTGATTCAGCTCGTTTCTGATTCATTCGTATTCATTTATCAGTAACGGCTTAAATGATTCCTTGGAAATGTTCGCGTGGATGGTGATTCATGTGCTTGACTCTCAGATATGTGTGTATAAGAAAGGTGTATTATACTGTACTGTACAATAGGAGGTGCTCGGTTATCATGAGAAAAAGAAATCGGTGAGTTGAATCAAATGGCAGTGAGTCATTTGGAAATCAAAAGAATAGACTCTTATTGGTGAGTTGAGTCAAATGGCAAGGAGTCATTTGGGAATCAAAAGAATAGGCTCTTATTGGTGAGTTGAATTAAAAGGCATTGAGTCATTTGGAAATCAAAAGAATAGACTCTTATTGGTGAGTTGAGTCAAAAGGCAATGAGTCATTTGGAAATCAAAAGAATAGACTCTTATTGGTGAGTTGAGTCAAATGGCAAGGAGTCATCTTGGAATCAAAAGAATAGACTCTTATTGGTGAGTTGAATTAAAAGGTAATGAGGCATTTAGAAATCAAAAGAATAAGACTTATTGGTGAGTTGAATCAAATGGCAAGGAGTTATTTGGGAATCAAAAGAATAGACTCTTATTGGTGAGTTGAAACAAATTATTCGACTCACTGAAAAGAGGTAGAAATCCCGGCACAAGTCCTGTTCATCACTTGGTCCTAGTAAAACAATTCATTTTATTTATTTGTTAATTTGTTTGTTTGTTGATTGATTTTACAAAGAAAAAGATAAAAAGGGAAGCTAAAAGAGCAAAAACATTTCTTCTGGTTTGATTTAGGTGATTTACGTTCCCCACATGGATAGGAATATCTGACAGTTTTGACTCTGTGGGGACATTTGGTTGGTCCATGCTAGGAAAACTGCCCTTTAAAAAACAAAACAAAACAAAAAAAAAACACACACAAACTATATATAGGCAACATAGGCATGTATATAAATAGACTGTTCTGTTCATGGAGCTGTGAGTGTAGTGTGTATCTGATCCAGCTTTCTATGTCACTTAACATGCAGAAGAGCTCCCCATGTTCTCTGAGCGAAAATAAACATTCCCAGTGACGACAGCTGAAAACAAAAGGATTTCGACAAGCTGTAAAAAAATATTTCCTTCATCTACTTCTTGCCCCAAGACTAAACCATAGAGGTGTCACAACAGTAGCTCCATTTCCAGACTCAAACTCAAACGAATGCCTGAACTATCTGGCACAAGCTCTTTTCTGGACCGCTGCTTACCAAATGACCAAAACTTACTTCTTCTACAAGTAACTGCCAGACCACGTAATCTAAAACTATTGACTATGTACATTTTATTATGCTAGTTGCAAAAGACATAGAGCTAGAGTACTTCATGCTGTGGTAATCTGGCTATGCTACAAGCCCTGTATAAAAGCTTAAGCAAGAGTCTAGCCAATTTAGCCAATCGTTCGATCGATCATCGAACATTGTCCTCATTGGCTTTCATTTATATGACTGAAGATGGTCTTTCATAACATGCAGACCACACTCTCAACTAAACGACATCGTGGAACTGGAAAAGTGGGCAGAACTCTGAGAACTTTTTGAAATTTCAGTGTCAGTAAACCTTTATTAGTATGCCCTGAGACATTTCCAACATTATTAACCAATTAACCAGTTTTGTAAATTTGTCTTACAAACAGTGACAAGAAAACAATGTCATGTCTAACTCTCAGATTAAAGATCATCATTTCATTCAGAAATTCACAATGTTGATACCAAATTGGTAAATGAACACAATCCAGGAGTTGATGAATTCAGTTAGCACCGTGTTGACATCTCTGAACATAGATATGACAAAAATAGATTAACAACAGTTGTATGTTGAATGCATCAGCACACTATTATAAGCTAATATTTATTTCATTCAATTTTCCCCATTTACTGATCCATTACAAATCGAGCAGCCTGTTCACGGCACCGGTTCCCCGAATGGAACCATGTAATTACAAGGCCGCTGTTCATTAGTGAACTTGAAATAATGTGACTTATCAAGCACTTTAATTCCACCATATCTATCCAACCCATTACCCAGCAATTAATGAATCTGGTTAGAACAGGCTGTTTTTTGACACTGAGAAATAACAGCCGTGATTTATCGACAGCCATTACTTAACTCGCTTAGACATGAATAAGGACACAATTACGAACCCAGAAGTGATCATTACTGCAGCTGTATTTGAACATATGTCAGTTAATAGGTATCTATTAGCACAGGATAACATGTAATACCAAGGGTTGAGTCAGATGCATATGTAGTACAAATCAAAAGTCTGAATTCATTACTAACAACTGATTCATTTCCTTTAACGGCAGCTGTGACAGTGGCGCATTTCTATAGTAACAACTCATTCACTGATGACGAACCTAAAATATTCTTCTAAAATAGCGGAGAATAATAATAAAAAAAATGAAGAATAACATTCAACTAGTAGTGATGATGATCACAGTGTTTATTAACCATGGCTTATTGTTAATCAACATGCTTAAGAACATTTGCGTCATCCTGTTGGTCTCAGCGGCTTCGGTAATGAACTCAGTGAGATTCTGCACATCGCCTTTATTTTACAGGCAGATTGGGAACTAATTGGAGCACAGTGTTTATCACGTCTTAACTGCTGATCGACCAAAAATGGAGAAGGAGCGCTGCAAACAAGGAAGAAATGACTTCTCAATTTCAAGAGGAAGACATTTTTCTCACAGAATTGTGCAATGAACTCAACATCCAGAAAGTTAATCTTATTAACGTCATATTACGGTGCTTCTCAGAATCCACCATCATCCACAACAATCTTCATATTGCCTCTACTCTCTAATTGTTTCAAAAGTTCTGAAATTTTCACAAAGGTTTAGCAAGTCTGGCTCCTGAGTGGAACAACAGAAACTTATCGTCCACAGATCGTGATTTCAAAGCCTATCAATGGCAACAGCCATCCATGGCCGGGAGTCCAAGAGAGCAAAAGTGGCCGTGCTCTCTAGTCAAGCATGAGTGTTTAGCTAGTCTCGCTTTTCAAATCGTGACTCAGGTCCCATCCACATTTATTCAGATGTTTTTAAAAACATACGTTTTACCCATAGAGCAATTCCTTTCCACATTGTTAAGAAAGCGTTTGCGAAAAATATCTCCATTCACATGAAGAGTCGTTTTTGTCATACGAAAGGGAAAAAGCAATTTGAAAATGTTCACACAGGCAGACCAGCCCATTAGGTGGCAAATGCATGATGTAAACTTTTACATCAGAGTAAAGACTTGAGAATAATACAGATAAGGGAAGAGCCTTGGAGAGCTTTAAAAAAAAAGGTTCATTTTTAGTGACCCAAAACTGCGCTTTTATGTTGATAGGAAGCCAAAGAATGCAGAGGTAATAAATAAAAAAAATTTAAAAATAGGGCCTGAGTGGTTTAGGTTCTGCGTCTGCGATGGAAAGGTTCTGCTACTTATATGAAGCCTTTGACTCTCAATGGAACCAGAAGCATAATATAAAAGCTGATTTGCTCTCTGAGCCCAGCTTCCATCAAAAGTTGTTATATATAGGGCTGCAACTAACAATTATTTTGATAACCAGTTAATCTGTCGTTTATTTCTTCGATTAATCGATTAGTTGGACTAAATGGCCAATTTTTATTTTCTGTTCTTTAAAAAAAAAAAAAAAAAAAAAAAAAAACATTGTGCAAATTGAAGGCTATGAAAAAGGTTTATAATGTATCTGTGTGGGCTATGCTATACATTGTGCAAAGGATTTTTAAAAAATATTAACATTATATTTTGAAAACAAAAAAAAACAACTGATTGTCCACAAGCTTTAAAGCAAAAGTTAAATCACTATATTAAAAATGCTAAAAAAAAAAAAAAAAAAGAAAGAAAGAAAACAAAAGCACAGACTAAGTGTTAAGTGGTAAGAGGCTGAATGTTCTGCAGTAACACACACATTCACTCATCTGAACACACTAACATGTTATTTTACTCTGTAAATGTACGACACTTCTTACATTTACATACAATGCCATGTTATAACTCCATTACAGTTACTGCCCTCATAAAAAAAAAACAATTACTGTAGTTTATAAATATCGCTAAATATAGCATCAAGCAACATATTTGATCAGAATTAATATTTTAGTAAGAGTTCTTGTGCTTCCTTTCTATCACGCACTGTTTGATTGACGTGTGGACTCGTGCTTATTCGGTGAAGTTTAACGGAGATTCGCTCGCTGTCAGGACGAGACTTTATGTAAAGTAAAATGAAAATACTGGTGTGAATTTCTAACATTTACAGATAAGGATATAGACGTCAAAATGTAATTTCTGCGCTGAAGAAAACATGTCTGGAACACATTAAACAGCACTCGCATCTGTCGCAGCGTCTGACACGACGAGCCACGTTAACACACTTACCAGTTTGTTTAAAGCGCTTAATATAGAACATTCTCGTGTTTTGGATGGCCTGGATCGTGCACTTTTCCCTCAGCAGTTCACTCCGTGACCTCTGCTGTTTCTCAGATGGGTTTTATGCACAGAAATGTGTTTTTCAGTGTCATGAAGTGACATCACTGACGAGGGTTCTCCATAGTGATGTCACAGATCCGACTAATTGATAATGAAATTCGTTGTTCATTATTTTAATTATCGATTATTATCGATTAGTTGTTGCAGCCCTAGTTATATACAAAAATAAATAAATAATAAAATCCCTTTATAAAGTCAGAATTTGCTGTTAGGTATTTCCCTATGTTGTTTGTATAGCACTAGGACATTCATGGTTATGGTAGCTCTACCCTTCACCAAAAGCCCAAATCTCATTACTGGTGCATACAAGTTCCATCTTTTTTTGTTGTTCTTCTGCTCTTGAAGAACGAGCAAGACATTTTGGAAAATTCCAATGGGATTCCTATTATAGATCTTGCACTACACATCCATCCATCCATTTTCCATACCGCTTATCCTACACAGGGTCGTGGGAGAGCTTGGGGCACAAGTTGAGTAACACCCTGGACGGGGTCCCAACCCATCGCACACACATTCATACACTACGGACAATTTTGAAATGCCAATCAGTCTACAACACATGTCTTTGGACTTCGGAGGAAACCGGAGTACCTGGAGGAACCCCCCAAAGCACAGGGAGAACATGCAAACTCCACAAACAGGGTGGAAACGGGATTCGAGTTCTCAACCACAGAGGTGCGAGGTAAACATGCATCCCACACACTGCACATTATTATTCTTAGTATTTATTTATTTAATTATTCACTCATTCATCTTCAGTAAGGGCTTTATCCTGGTCTGGGTCACAGTGGATCTGAAGCCAATCACTGGAACCCTGGAGGCAGGGTTGAAGAATTCCCCTCAGATGGTACACCAGTAAGACAACATGCAGACACGTTCTGTATTCACACATAGGGGCGGTTTAGCCTAGGAGGAAACTGTAGAACCCAGAGGAAACCCACACAAAGAGAGAATGTGAAACTCCGAATAGACAGAAATGCAAGCTAAGGCTCAAACCTGGACCTTGGAGCTGTGAGGCAAAATGCCTTATAATCTTACAATGCAATTGGATTTTTAAGCGTTACCCGTTGGAACACAGTCTGATTTCTGTGGCTCATACTAGATTTCAAGGGTTAAGTCATTCATGTGAAATATTTTGTACATGCTACTATGTTATGCAGTCTGTTAATATAATTCTCATATGTTGAGGATTCAACTGGTGAATTTAATGGGTTTTTATGAGAACTTTTATGGCATGAGTTCTACAGGCATTCTGAGCTTTAGCTATCTTCCATAGCAGGCCAAAGGAAGTTCATATGAATGTTTATACAGTTTAACTTATATCCCATGATTTCCCATGAATACTTTATTGAACCTCAAAGGGAATCCCATGAGTGTGCATGAAGTTTACATGGTGACCCACGAAGTCCCTATGAATTCAGAATGGATTTGGATCTAGGGATATCCAATAAACCAACCCTGCACTTTGATCACAGCCTCTGTATATATGTGCGAAGTGGAGAAACAATTCATACGTAAAAACACAACTGTCAATAACCACTCTGTCCAAAATATAAAGACAGAAGTAAAGCTAATAGCGGTAATTGGAGCCTAATCGATCCCCATGAGAAAGGTGGCTAACATCTTGACAAGCACTCAACCAGTCTGTCGAGCCACCCACACGAACACATCCAGGACGTACTTCATCGCAAATGGCAAAGGCTTGCTTGATTTAACACCATAAATCTAATCCTAGCACAAGACATGCCTTTTCACAAGCTAACGAGCAGCCTTCTTTATTCTTCCAGGCTTCATGGAAATTTAATAAGCATCCAGACATCGTTATCTCGCCCTAAATTGACATTTACTGGCTGCTCCTTGAATTTTCAACTTGAACATGCTTTTATCTGGTGAATTGAATTACTGTCTCCATCACACCAATTCCTACTTACGAGCTTATTATAATATCTAATAATCCCACATTTGCAGCCATACTTTAAAAGCTTGTTGCAGGGTTTAATCAGACAGAGTGTTTATAAGAAATGGCAGCCTTATTTTTTTTATTACACTGGGGTATGAAAGTACGAGTCCCTGTTTCTATTTTATCAGATAGGAAAATCTAACACGGATTTCATTTCCAATATCTTTCACTAATAAAAGTCAACACAGCCTGGCCTTATTGATTAAAGCAGATGGGATGGTAGGAATAATCCATAGAGGACCATCTTAATTGAGTCAATATCATGTAAGTCATTAAGGGTCGCATTTAGAGTTGTTCCAATAAGTAAAGTAACAACAGAAACAAAGTCAATAAATTGGATGCAAACATGTGAGCAAAGCAAAAGGCTTGGTATAGACAATATGAATACTAGGATGAGGCATTGCGATGTGTGAGTGAAAGACCGGGTTATTTATGGTGTGCTGAGCCACATGTTAATGTCAGTCTGGGGAAGAAGAATGAGTGAGTGAATCATCTGAATGTATTTTGGACATGTTGAGTTGCGGTGGTGTGTTGTGGGAAATGGGGTTCGTGGCCAAAGCCATAACATTACATCCTGTTTGTTTTCAAGTGCTTGTGTTTAAAGGGTTTTGTATACCCCCATCTCTGAGGCTTTGATTCACCAAAAACATTCTGGAAACCTGCCGGTCGTTAACGATACACAGGTCATTTTAATCATTTAAATGGGAGCCAAGAAAAACCTAAGCGGCCGTGTAACTCAACTCTGAATACACATAACTTTCTCTGAATATATACTGACATAACTTCTGAACTTGACTATTATGGCCCTAAGCCATAATAGTTATTAGGAATATAATGTGATACCGTTTGAATTGAAGTATGTGCCGTCACAAAAACCGATAAAAAGAAACCACAGCATCTTCAGGTATTTCTCACAAAGCTGTCTCATGCAGGTTAAAAGTGGATTAGCCTGATATTTAAATAATGTTTTTTTTTTGTTGTTGTTGTTGTTTTTTTTTTAAATAAATATACTCTGGGTAAATAAATAAATACATAAAAAAAAAAAAAAATTCAGTTTTTTATAGCTCATGAAATAAAACCAGTTCTTGGTTGTGTACTCAGATTTTCACATCCAACTCCATATTGTGTACTTAGTGATCATCTGGTGAAAGCCAATCGCAAAGTTTACTTTATTGGAATGTCAAAAATAATTGGCCATTTTTGGCTCGCTGCTCTCATCCTCGTGTACGTCAGTTACATAACTGCAATCAAGCCTCCCAATTAAATGCAGGTTCGTATCTCGAACGCTGACCTGCCATCTGTCACAAGTTAGCAGAGCTACCAGGTTTTCGAAAGGGAGCACTGCTGTAAGCTTCTTATGGCAGAAATTATATTCCTCCATGCTCTGATGGGTTTTGGCCCTAGCTCCCTGAGTTCTCTAGAAAGGAAACGTGAAATGGAATAGACACCACTGGGTCAGATTCTTCTCCAAGCCATGACCAACGGAGTCAGGCTAACTGGAGCTTTATTTGGAACTGTTTCAGACGTATATAAGAATGACACCTATTCCTAACATATTGTGATGCAACAGAGTGATAGACTAAGCAAAAAAAACAAAACAGAACAAAACCTTCCAGTGTGTTTCCAGTCACAGTGGTGCATGATGTGTGATCATCAGGTCCCTCACCAACATCCTGTCGTCAATCTAATTAGTCTACTATTGAATCCAAAGCACTGGCATTGGTCACTTGATTTTTATTTTATTTTATTTATGTATTTCACATGAGGTAATCTCAATTCTACAGACGTCCACATCCTTAAATTGGACTATAAATAGATTTAAAAAAAAAATCATATATCAATATTATTTTATCCATCCATCTTCTATACCGCTTTATCCTTTTCAGGGTCACGGGGAACCTGGATTCTATCCCAGGGAGCATTGGGCACAAGGCGGGGTACACCCTGGACAGGGTGCCAGTCCATCGCAGTGCACAATCACATACACATTCACACACCCATTCATACACTACAGACACTTTAGACACACCAATCAGCCTACCATGCATGTCTTTGGACTGGGGGAGGAAACCGGAGTATCCGGTTGTGAGGCGAACGTGCTAACCGCTAAGCCACCATGTGCCCTAATATTGTTTTATTTAGATAAATATTAGATCAATTCTCCTATACTTATGACATGGAAAAAATTACTTGGTAAAATCCTGTATTTGTTCTCAGGTTGAAACAAACATAGTTCTCCGTCACGGGCTCAGATTTCTAGGCCCTGCTTTTATCTGATATCTGAGTCAAAGTAATGCACAATCATTACAGTACTGATCAATGCTCTGTCATGCTCAGATAAGTGCTCAGCTAGCTGTCAAGCCAAATTGGAATGATTTTAGCAAAAAAAAAAAAAAGAAACGTTGACCACATGTGGCATAGACACAGATGTAAAAATTGAACAGTGACGTGTTATTGCAGTGCGAGGAAGAGGCCATTGGAATATTCCATCTCCTCTCCTAATGTAGAGAAAAGAAAAGATAGAAAAGGGTCATTTCATGGCTTTTCAGAGAGCGAACAGTCAACGCTGCTTTGTGCTGCTGTCGCAGCGTGACCCGGCAAAGCCTCGTGCACTTAAACAGAAACAGAGAGAGAAAGAATAAGAGCAGAGGATCATGAGTACTGTAAAACAGAGCCATGGAGGAAAAAAATCATTTGAAGAAGAATAAGAAGAGAAAATAAAAAGAGAGGATTGAGAGGTTTTTTTACATCGTTTGGAAATCTGACAAAATTATTCAAGCAGAAACATCAACATGAGAGCGACTCTGTGAAGCGTTTAAACCTAATGACTGAACTTCACTGCAATTAATTTAAACAAAAAAAAAAAAAAAAAAAAAAAGGACATGGACTCTTTGAAAGGTGACAAAGAAAAATACTATAATTTAAAAAAGGATCCAGTAACGAGCATGTTGCTTAAGAAAAAAAAAAAAAAAAAAAAAAAGTGTGAAATGACTCAGTCTGCCTCCCAAGATATGTGAATGTGTGAGAAGATGCAATCCAGGATGCAGTAGATACTCAAGCACTCTGTGATGTTGGCAATAAATGGTAGGAAGTAGGCACTTTTAGACCAAAACCTGTTAGGAAAAGAGTATATAAGAAATGGTGTGAGCCTGATAGGAAGGGAGACAAGCAAAGATAGATCAGATCCACCGAAAAGTACATCTTTGCCAAGAATAAAATGGTCAAACTCTCTGGCTTTCACTTCACTCTAAAATAAATTGGCTGTGCCATGGAGATTAGTAGAAAAATAAATCAAGTTTTTGGAGTAACTCGATACTCAATGTGTGTACTGTTAAAACAGTGTATTGGTGTTGCAGAACAACAGACAGTGGACTTGTTTGTGTAGCGCACATTGTGTTTATAAGAACAGTGAAATGCTTGCTTATGATCCATTTCCAATTGTGGTTCAGAGGAATTCAGTTTCCTGTATTTTTTCAGCAGCAGGAAACAGGAACTGCCTCGCCGCTATCTTTTTATAAGTCTCATCGTTCCAGCCGCACAACATGTTGCAATTAGGATGTCACCAATATTCACCAGGTCTCTTTCCACTTAGGCTGAACAAGCCAACATCAAAAGGCAATTGTGGGTTTTCCAAAAATACTCGGTGCCATCGACTGCACCCGCTTTGCAGAGAGGGGACGTTCAGGGAATAAATTTGCTTTTCAAATTTGCTTAATTCAGAGCATTATTACTCCATTAATGTGCGAGCGATATGAGATGCACAAATGGCTCTGACTAAAGTGGATGCAAGATGGCCTGCATCAACATTCCCTCATTTTATCTAATAGTGCAGATTATTACATTCGGAAATGTCTCTCTGTTTGTATCATTTCCACCAACTGAGCGCTATTTATATGCATCTGGGACCTAAATCTTGATCCTTTGTGCAGACACAGTTTCCCTTTTCTTGGATTCCTTGCAAAGTTTTAGAAAAGAGGCGCATGGACACTACTCACCTCCACTCTTTTGAAGAAAACTCAGCAGCACTTTCCTGGAGGACGTTTAAGACAGCCTTTTTGGCAACATGGAGATTCCATCATGATCACTTTGAAATTTCGAAGAACTTGCAAGGATCTGGTGAAAAGCATGGCTAGTGCATTCATTCATTTCCTTTTCCTTTTCCTGGTGAGGGTCACGGTAGCAACAAGGTGAGAAGGTCAATCCAAACGTCTCTATCCCATGGCACATATTCCAGCACCTCCTAGGACATTCCCAAGCCATCCTTGATTTGCCCAGTGGTCTCCATACAGTGAGACATACCTGTGATACAGCTCTACTGCAAGTCGACCAGGGGGCATCCTTGTAACGTTCGCCAAATACCTCAACTGGCTCCTTTTGATTTGGAGGAGCAGTGGCTCTACTCTTAGGATGTCCAGGATTGTTGAGTTCCTCACCCTCACCCTATCTCCTTCCCATCTCTTGTGTTCTCTACGTTATTCTTTCAATCACTACCTAAATCTTGTGATCATAGATAACGAGAGGGATGTAGATTGCCCAGAGAGCTTAGTATGCAATCTGAGTTCCTGCTTAACCACCACAGACCAGTACAGCAACTGTAACACCAATCTGTTTGTCAATCTCATCTCCTACACTTGTGAATAAAATCCCAAGTTACTTAAACTATTTGACCAAGGGCACCTCTAGGAAACATCCCAGTCTTTCCCGCAAGAGTACCATGGCCTCGGATTTGGAGGTGCTAATTTTCATATCACTTTCGTAACCTCTTGTGATCTTGTGTGTTCCAGTGAAACTCACATCAGACTTTGTTGATGTTCTACAAAGGAACCATTGAGCACATACTGACCAGAAATGGAAGGTACTCGACTAAAAGCCTGGAATCAAAAAGTTTCCAAAGCATTAACAGGACCTCTCTTGGTACTGATGAATTAAGCAAGAAAAGATATCTGAAGAACTCACATTATAAGCCTACAAAGATAGCAGTCATGGTTTGTTTGTTCTTGTGTTGTTTGGCAGGTGGTATAAGAGGACGCACTGCTGTTCCACCTGATTAGGAAACAGCTTTTCTCACTCATTGCATCTGCTGTATCCCGTCTCCTAACCCCCCACCCCCGCCCCCAATCCTGCATGGGTAATGATTCATGACAAAGCAGCAATGTAGTGCCACCACTTATTTTTTCTACCTCTATTCTCAGATGCCAAAGAGCATCTCTGAGGCCTGAAACTACTTTGACAAGCAACAACAGCTGAGAATTCAAACCTTCCCTTCATATTGCATTTGTCTTTATAAGTATGTATATGAGGGGTCATGGTGAAAATATACTGTCTAGAGATACATTACATCCAAAATAGCAATTTGTCTGAGACTGTGGTTGCTTTCCATATTGTACACTACTCTGAATACGATTTAGTACAGCTATATGTGATTTGGGACACAGACTAAATACAGAATAAGCGATAATCTTAGGGGGAAATGAGGTCAAGGGAAACATGTCATCAGCTCAAGGGTGTAATGACAGACAAAGAAGAATGTCCCCATAACATAGATTTGGGAAAGTGAGGGCATACATTCGTTCATTCATCTTCATTAATCTCTTGATCATAAAGATGCAGTGGATCCTGAGTATAGTCTTGGAACACTAGACATTAGGAGGAAATTCAGCCTGGATGAGACGCCAGTCCATTGCAGGACACCAAATACACACGCACTCGTTTATACCTAGGGTCAATTTAATGTAGACAGTTCATCTACTGGCTTGTTTTTGGGTGGTGGAAGGAAACCAGAGAACCTGGAGGAAACCCACACGGACATGGGGAGAACATATCAAACTCTACCCGGAGCTCAAGATCAAATCAGGAGAGGCTGGAGCTGTGAGACAGCAGCACTACCTACTGGGCCACCGGCCACCTGAAGACATACATTTTTATCTAAAGTTTTGATGTATTAACCAGTCACAAATGGCCATACATCTATCTATAGGACCATCCAGACAGTTACAATAGTCCCAACCTATATGTACCAAAAGCATAAACAACATTATATATATATTTAGCTTAGCTTAGCTTTCAGAGATGAAAAAAAAGACTTTCCTATTAATATTATCTACATGAGCTTGAAATGAGAGACTGGAGTTAATAATCATACCAAGGTCTATTTTTTTTCCACTGCTGCACATGATGTAACTGAATGACCATCAAGTGTTACTACATAATTAAGAAATAATTACTGCCCATTGTCCTAATAGATGTATCAGGCTTATTTCAGAACTAAGTAAAGAAATTACTCAGCATTGAGGTCTAGCGTCAATTACAAATATCTCAACTTTATTAAGCCATTAACAGAAACATACAACTGTGCATAGCAGATATCTCATATATTTTACCTACACATTGTGTTTGATTTCTATTACTAATGATCACCTTGTGAACCATTTTAAAGGCTTTTCAAAAACTGATGTAATGGCGTAGACAGTGAAATTTTGGTTAACCCTGTGTCTACTCTGGCAGTGAATTTTAGCCCAAATAACTATATGTTGGTGACCATTTCTTGGCTTACAGAATGTATTCAAACCAAACATCTGACCAACAAGATGTTCTCCTGTTAAAAAATTAATAGTCTGGAGATATAGTTGCACCTGTGTAATGTGCACTGTTTATAAATCTACTAGGTCTGGCATTGATTTAGTACCACGGGTTGGTTCAGGGATCACAACAAGGAGTGAACATCTAATAGGAACCATACAACAGGGACAATATTTTACAGTGTGGGAAAAGAAAACAAGAAATGTACCACCATCTTTACTCCCATTGGTAGTTTCCATGAGACCTTGTCCTTCATGGGATCAAAATGGTTTGTTTGTGGGTCTGAAAGCTTTTCTGTTGTGAGTGTGTCTGAGACAGAATGAACACACCTTACACTGAACATATTAACTAACAAACTTCACCAGCACCTCCTTCCATCAGCACTTCATCCTGAGTGTTTGTGTTCTATGACTCAGGGACGCATTCTGTAAATCCAGAAACTGGGCAATTACGCCTTCTTCAGGACTTGAATGGGTGCAGAAGGCTGAAAAATGGCTGTGTGATCATATTGAGTGTAAGGCAAGCTGTACAGATGAGATTATTATGTTTCTGTTTGTGCCATTTACAACCATCCGCTCTGAAACTAATTTAATTTTCATTAACAGCACGGTGATTAAGCTGAGTAAAGAGAGAGAATGAAAATGAGCTATATGCTAATTACTGATTTTTAAGTCATCGTTTTTTTTGTTTCCTAGCAGGTTGAGTCCAGTGTAATGGAAAACATTAACTTTGAGAGGTATTCAAAAAGTAGAGTAGGGTCAAAAAGTCTTTTACTAAGTTGCTGTTACTTATTCATCAAAACTACTTTACTGAAAAATAAAGACAAATCAATTGTATCTAAGAAATATAGAATTTAACTAAGTAATCTGATTTGCATGTACATATATGGCCAGAGGTTTGTGGACACCCGACCCTAGCACTCATATGTGCTTTTTGAACATCCTAGATTTCCAGATTTAGTCCCCCTTTGCTGTTATAATAAGCTCCACTCTTCTGGGAAGGCTTTCCTCTAGATTTTGGGGCGTGGCTGTGGGGATTTCTGTTCGTTCAGCTATAAGAGCATTAGTGAGGTCAGGTACTGATGTTGGGTGAGGAGGCCTGGGGTGCAGTCTGTGTTCCAGTTCATCCCAAAGGTGTTCAGTGGGGTTGAGGTCAGGGTTCTGTGCAGGACACTCCATTTCTTCCACTCCAACCTTAACACACCATGTCTTCATGGAACTCACTTTGTGCACAGCAGCGTTGTAATGATGGAGCAGGTTTGGGCCTCTTAGTTCCAGTGAAGGGAAATTATAACGCTACAGCAAACAAAGACATTCTATACAATTGTATACAGTTGTCTGTGAAGAACCACATATGGGTCTGTTGGTCAGGGGTCCACAAACTTTTGTCCATATAGTATAATTTCAAAAAACAAGTAATAAAGGGAAAGGAAGTGAGACATGATTGTCTTGAGGCACAGATCTGGGGAACATTTCTGCTGCTTTATAGTCCCCATCGTTGTTAGTGGAAATTTACAGATTCAGAGATTCTACCTGGAAATAGGAGAACCTGCAAGAGAGACAACCATCTTTCCATCAATGAGGCCTCAACAAAATGCACATGACGACTTATGGTCATAACACCATTACATGTATTTCATTATAGCCCAACCCTGGGTCGTATCATTCAGCAAAATGGTTATTAAAATAATGTTTAGACCCTTAAGCTTTCTATGCAATTTACTGTATATGAATGAAGACTATCTGGAATCAAGCTGCCACACACAAGAAAATAACTCTTTCCATGCCCGCCATCACGATTATCCACTTTGTCACCATTAGGTGACCTTGTAGAAAAACTGGCCCCACTTGTAGAAAAATTCATAAGCATCAGTTCAGCAGCACAACCAGCGACCATCCAAAATTCAACCTGGGGCCAGAGTCAAGTGCAGGGAGGAATGAAATGAAACCTTATTGCCTGTCAATCAATGCAAGGAAGAAATAAAAGACTGATAAAATATGTATGTCATGCATTAAACCTGCTCTAATTCCCTCAGATCTGCCTGAGGAAGTCAGCTTAACTGCTTGATGATCATCACCACACATTTAGAGTCCACCGAGAGCCATACTGAAGATCACCACCTGCCACTGCTACGTCTAGGAAACCATTGTTCTCCTCACTTATGCCCTGATTTAGCTCAGAGACAGATGTGTCTGGGCCTTGAAAGTAAATTTGAATAGGTATTTTGATCATACGCGAATCATATGATATTATCACGAGAGTTAAATGAATGCTTGCTAGCTTGCTAGGAAACCTAACTACACAGTCATAGGATAGTGATGCTAGTTACACAATATAATAGGAAAGTATATCTTGCTAACAAAGATATCTCTTGGTTATAACTACAAAATATAAGAGGCTACTTAAATTGAATGCTAATATGTCATAGCTAGCGATCCACTTTGATAAATAGAATAAAAGTTTACCGAACATATTTTTTGTTCTTTGCTAGCCCATTCTAATTACACAATATAATAGCTTACCTCACAACAGCTAGCAAATAGTGTAGTGCTAGCAAGCTTGGCTAGATTCTGCTGGATAGCTAACAATGATGTCTGTTAAGCCAATTATCTATCTGCCTAATGTTAGCATAGTGCTAATCTATTATACTATGTAGTTAAAATGTATATTTTATGTTAAAGGCATTCTATGAGGAGAATAAGTGTTAAAAATGCTAATTAAAATGTCTTGTGATCAAGTGTATGATTAGCTAATCAAATTTACCACCTTTCCCTGCTTTCCCTGAAGTAAATTTACAAGAAAGTATTTGATATTCCTGTCATGGAAAAATAATAATTTGAAAAAATGAATAAATCCCTAAATAAATAACATAAAAATAACACCCCAAATCAACTTTGCTTGTTTAAATTTTTACTAATTTTTCAATATATTTAGGACCAATCTTCAACACAAAACCATTAACATGGATCAAGGAGTAAAAGTAAGACCCTTGATCACTTTTAACGATGAGCAAATTTCTTATATGCACATGGGAAAAGAAAAGAAACCTCCAGTCTTGTTATTGGGTAACACAGACATCATGTTTCAAACTTTGCCTGAACACCCAAGTGAGAGCTCGTATGCTAACTCATCACAATTTCATCAGCGGCTGATGCTAATATGCGACACTGTAAAAAAAAAAAAAAAAAGATTTCCTTCTGGGCCTGAATTTAAAAAAAAAAAATCATGGCTCAGGAGTACCTTCAGGGCATTAACGCAATCCAGCTGGAAATCTCATTAGGTTTCGCGCACTCATTCCCACCTGAGCAATGCGACGTTGCATGCAGATGCGCTAATTAATTCTGTGCAGGAATAATGAGCAGCTAAAAATACATGAAACGCTAATAAAGAAAGCCGTGTAAAGTTTTCTTTGAGTGTAGCAGCTGGATAGAGAGGTAGTCTTATGATCCAGCATTAACTTAAAGCATGCAAATTCCACAGATTAAAGATGTCAATCATCATGGCGGATTTCCGTCTTATCGATCTTATCAGCGGAATTTTGATGATGGATATACACTGATTAGCTATAACATTAAAACCACTCACAGATGACGTGAATAACATTGATTATCTTGTTGCACTGGCACCTGTCAAGGGGTAGGATACTGTATATTAGGCAGAAAGTGAGCAAGTCAGTTCTCGAGTTTGATATGTAGGAACCAGGACAAATGGGCAAGCGTGAAGAACTGAGTGACTTTGACAAGGACCAAATTGGGATGGCTAGACGACTGGGTCAGAGCAGCTCTTGTGGGATGTTCCTGGTATGCAGTGGTTAGTACCTACCAAAAGTGGTCCAAGGAAGGACAACTGTAAAGCGGCAACAGGGTCATGGGTGTCCCAGTCGTCTACCCATCACAATTTGGACCTTATCAAAGATGCTCAGATCCTTACGCTTGCCCATTTTTCCTGCTTCCTACACATCAACTTCAAGAACTGACTGTTCACGTGCTGCCTAATAAATATATCCCACCCCTCGACAGGTGCCACTGTAACGAGATAAATCACAGTGAAAATGAAAATGTCTTGCCTGATCAACTGCATTTGTGTAAATCTGCATAGCACTGCCTTATCTATTGGCTTCCCTGCCTCGAATTCCGATGCTGCCTCAATATGCAACATCATATTTCCAACTCTGAAACAAAGTAGACCAAAAAGAATGGAGGATAAAATGAATTCGCACTGATCCGTCGTTCCTTCATCCTCCAGCAGCTCCGCTGAACATCCCACAGTGTCATATCTGAGCCATGTTTCTGTATCTACAATAAACACAACAAAACGCGGCGAACCGTGCGAGATTAGAACGGATATGGAAGTGGACACAGAGCAACAAGGAAAGCAAGATGTGGGAGGAGTGAGGAGTTTGTGTTGGAGAGAAAAAGTAAAGAGAAGGGAGCTGAGGGACTCGAAAAGCCTCATAACAACTGTTCCGCTCAACAGATTTCTTTCTTTGCAGTAAATAAATCCTCGGTCGTAATAAGATATGACAGTGCGTAGGACGAGTGTGTGAACGTCGAGCGATGACTCAGGAAGTCAGACGCTGTGAGGAAAATGATTATCCATATGAACGTATAAGGCTCTTGAAGAAAGTTGTGCTGTCAGAATATGTGATCGATTAAAGAGCTTTAAAAAACATTTAGTTGTATTCTTTTTCAGAGCTAGCGGTTTATTCAGCATATTTAATCACTTTTGTTTCATTTAACAGTATGGCTTCCACACTCATTATTCATCGAACTATAAAATAGCACTTGATCCAGCACATGCTGTTATTTTTCATGAGATACTACATCGAGGTCATGAACTCGTCATGTGTGCACAGGATGTAGGTGATTTTTGTCACATAATGTGAAGTTATGTGAGGACGGATGCAAGTGCAGATAAGTGCTTTATTAGACGAGAGACAGGCAGACAAATCCAAAACGCAAGACATAGGCGTGGTCAGAACAGGAAAGGGTCAGGCAAGGCAAAGTACGAAACGAGAAACAAGATCAAAAACCATGAAACAAAACACGACGAACAATGTACAAAGGCTTGGTACGGTGGTACCACTCACGCAATACTTTGCGAAGTACAATGAGACACGAGGGGTTTAAATGACAAACGTAATCAAGGGTGAACACAAAACAGCTGAGACTAATGATGACACA
>JANDJT010000071.1:24588062-24600426 GCA_024331685.1 Stegophilus panzeri
GAACACAAAACAGCTGAGACTAATGATGACACATACGGGAAACAACCAATGACAATACAGGGGTGGAGACAGGACAGGAATCATAACAGATGCATGTGAAGAAAGTAAACAAAATCAATGTCACTGAAACCAGGAAATGTGCGCGAGGGGAAATTGTGACAATTTTATCACACTTTTAATTCACTATTTAGAGCTTAATAATAAATGAAAATGAGCCCACGGTTTGAAGGATAAGCTGACCGAGTGCTCATAATTTTACTCTTACAGCTCTCTTTAAGTTCATTCCTAATTTTATCTGTAAATATTCACTTCTCGAGATGCAAGGTTTCTGATTGGTCGTCTGCCATTTCAGCACATCGCCTCGTCCATTGGCGGTTCTTGGCCATCGTCACACTTTCCCCCCTTTGTGTCATGGTTCCTTTGTGTCAACGAAAGCAGTGTACTAATGTTTCAATTCCTGTACTAGCCCTGTCTCCGACCCCTAATCTGTCATTCATTTTGTTACCTGATTGTGTCCACCTTTTCTGTGTTAGTCCTTGATTAGTTTGATTATATCAACTCTGTGCATCAATCTGAAGTCTTATTACGCTTAAAAAGGTTTACTTCTGTTTTGAAAAACTTGTTTATATTAACAATTTAATTTAGTTTTGTTAAAATTTTAGTACGTTTTTGTGTTGTTTTTTCCTCTTTTTTTAACATTCACGATAACAACTCTATAAAAAAAAATGAATAAAAAGGTCTCGGGTTGTAACCTTTAATTTAAGAACTGACCCATTTCCTGTGTTCGATATTGAAGGGAAGCACTTTTATAAATCTTAACAACAACAACAACAAAAGACAATAAAAAAGTTGTTTGTTATTTACTAAAATTGTCAGGCGTCT
Source organism: Stegophilus panzeri (assembly GCA_024331685.1). NCBI lineage: Eukaryota > Metazoa > Chordata > Actinopteri > Siluriformes > Trichomycteridae > Stegophilus > Stegophilus panzeri. The sequence goes on from JANDJT010000071.1 coordinate 24,588,945, forward strand.
GTAAGTTGGCCAGTGATCTGACATGACAAAAAGAAGTAAAGACTTTACATTTACACCACTGCAGCATTGGATTCTCGATTCTGATTGGTCAGACTGTGTTAATTAATGTTCAGTAACATGACACGTTTTTTTTTTTGTCTTATTAATTTCAAGAGACAGAAAAACAAGAGGCAGGTGCAGGAACAGCTGTTTATAGCAGCTATAACGTAAGTGACAACAGGAAGAAACTTGTTTCATGGACGTTCTACAACATTTAATGTAACTATAAATGGATTAAAAAAGTAAGACATCATTCTTTAATGCTATGGTATATGCACATACTGAATTGTTGATTCATTTCCTATAGCGTGATCCCAAGTGTTAGTTATTAATAGTGTTCAATTTCATGAGATATTTCTCACATGTAAAAAAAAAAAAAAAAGACTTTAAAATCTGTTTTAAATAATGCATTGTGGGAATTGCGTCAAGTTTTGCACTACTTTTTTATGTATGACGGAATAAAAAGACCTTGCCGGTGAAAGCTAGATGATTAGACTTTTCTGTACATCATAACGGCTCCGATTCCCAACCTCTCGCTCTTAAATACATCTCACATGCCGTCCCTCTCGAGCGAAAGATATAAATCTAAAGAATCGATATTTACAAAGTTGGTGTCAGAGAGAGGAGTGTGTGGCAAAGGCGTGGCGGTCACCACGGCGATGCTTAACTACGTGTGTTTGCTGGATCGTAGCCGTGGGTGAAGGGTGATTTGGGAACGTCCAATGGCTCAATGGTTCAGTCGCTTCTGTTTGAGAGTGAGAACGATCAATAACACAGCAGGACAAAGATAAAAGGCAGAAGGACAAAGAGTGAAAGAGGGAAAAAAAACAGGATTCAGGGACACTGTGGTCACATTGCCACCTTCTGAAGGAACATGAGCGACTAATGCAAGAACACGCTCTACTTTAAAAAATATATATATAATAATTAATTAACCACATTTTAAAATTTGACCATAAAATGGAGCACCAAAAAATGATTATTTTCCCATAACAGCATGTCCTGAAGTGTTTTAGTCCTCTCGTACATAGTTGACCAAAGATTGCATTTCAAAAAATTATTAAATAAAACAAAATACTTTTTTATCCGTTTTTAGTTACATTTAATGTTCTGGATTTAATAGCGTCCATCAAACAAGTTCCAGTTTTCACTTACATTATAGCAGCTATAACTGGGCGTTCTCTAACCAGCCAATTTTTTGTCACACTCTTGAAGTTGATCAGACAAAAAACAAACAAACAAACAAGAAAAACCTGCAGCTTGTCATGTTACAGACAAAACAACAACAGAAAAAAAGCGTAAACTCTTCTGTCCTGAAGATGTCGGGAAACTTAAAGTTACAGCTTTACCTCTGTGTGTGACAAAGCGCCGGCACTGGAGACTCCTTCCATAAACGTTAAATAAACGTCAACGATTACATATTTTTAATCCTTTAATTATCAGGCTTGGATAGTTAAGGTCACAGTATTTCGTATAGTCCGAGCATCTTAGCATTTTAGCATTCCACACAACTGACCTTATCATTCTATACTGTATTAATTACTATAAATTATTAATTACAGCTATTAATTACTACAAATATATCTGAAAACAGTTTCTCCTTATCTTTGATCTTCAGCATACAATTTACAGCTTTATGTCTTTAAGGTGAACCCCTCTTTTTTTAGGAAATCTACAAACATATACAATCGACAAATATAACTTTAAGGCTGAATTGAAGAATTTATGCTAAGACAATTGCTCAGTTTGTAGAGAACACAAAAAACGTACAATAAATAAGTTGAATAACTGAAACATTTTTACATCTTGTGAATCCAATTCGATCTTTTCTGCAGCTGTTCTGTAACGCTTCATGGTATTTCTGCTATGATGCACCATGATGCACCGTGTATGATGTGCCACCCAAATGTTTCCACTGACCCTCTTTGGCCACCACTCTTAAAATGTTTATGGAAAATCTTTATGTAAAAAGATCAGTCCGGAGAAAGAATTGTGGAATACCAATCGGTTCCACTCAGAGCCAGAATCAGAATCCCTCACCGGTGTCTACATTCAGGATGGAGTTCATGGATCTTTTTATGTTCTTTTACTTCACTCTGTTTTTTATCTCCACCAAAATGGTTCCTCGCCTTCTAGGCCTTTAAACTCTCATTTCTTCATGGCAACCTTTTGTTCCAACACTCCGTCTCATATTCCTGCAGGATCACAGCGTTACTCCGACTCAGGCGGAATAACGATGTCTGATCATGACCTTTTATTCGGTGTGAAATTTGAGCATGTAGAGTGCTTTCGCTTCCTTGCCGAAGGTGTTAAAATGTAAGACAGATTCTTGCTTTTACGAAATGACGTCTCGTGCCACAGGACTTAACAACGCAATCGCTGCATTTATTATGTATGTAACTGCTCGCGCTAGGTTGTTAGTATTTTGTTACGAAGCGCTTTGCTGGAGCATCCTGGATGGAGGTCATGGGTAAGCTGAGACTTCTGCATCCCTCGGTGATATTTTCATGTTATAACATGAAGCCATTCCTATTTACATCACAATGAAGTAGAGTTGCAAGAAGTTAATAAGACAGAAAAAACCCCCACAAAAAACGAGAAACCGCAAAAAAAGTGTAAAAAAGTTTTCAATAAATAAACATCCCCTCACCGAAAACGTCACCATATCAACAATTCCAGACTTTTATATTGGAAACATTAAAACCAGCGTCCACTGCTTTAGAAAACAAATCGAAACCTTCTGACCAATCAGAATCCAGAACTCAAAGCAGGGTATAATTCAATTTGAAATTGAATTTCTTCTATGGAGCGATTGATAGCCTACAGATTGATACAAATATAAACTGGAATTAATTTACATGAAAAGACGATGAACATTTTTATGAATGAAATTTCATTTATTCCACTTTAAAAATGTATCCATTTTATCAAATGGATTAAAAACACAGTAATTAATAAGAATATTCTCAGATCACATTCAATATGTGTCAGTATTGTGTTTTTGAGGAGTTTTTTTTCTCTCCTTTTTTTTTTTTATTCCAAAATGCCCTGAGGTGTTTTGGCTCTCCTTTTTGCCAATTAGGCAACCGAGACACTGGATACAGCTTAAAATATCCTCTGTCACTCCCAAAGGGCATTTCTCTACTGCTTGGCCACTCTCCCGAGAAAAAAAAAAAAAAAAAAAAAAAGTTGATATTTTAACTTCGAGCTACCAGGTGTCAGAGAGAGAGAGAGAGAGAGAGAGAGAGAGAGAGAGAGACAGACAGACAGACAGAAAATATCCAGCCCTGAGATCAGATGAAGCTGGCAGGCGGTCAGCGAGTGTCTGATTTGCCAAATCTGCGAAAAGAAAAAAAAAAAAAACTGTGTATTTAGTGTCTAAAAGGCCGTATCACTACAACCCGGTGAACTTTGCATCTAAAAGTGAAATTGATTCAGAGCCAAGGGACGGAATACGTCTCGAAATTCCCTCTCCTGATCATCTCTCTCTCCCTCTCTCTCTTTCTCTCTCTCTACCTCTTTTTCTTCTTACAAGAATAAGTCAACTTTACATGATCGTGACCCTGCAGGTGCAGACGTCTTCTGCCAGCAGCTCTCTGCTTTCCAAGACTTAACTTTCTAACCTCTGCGGCATGAATAATATGGAAGGAATAATAAAAAATAAATAATAAGAATAATAATAAGAAGAAAAAGCACCAGCTTTTCTATAAATGTCAGCTGAATCACGCTATCGCACTCAAGAGGCAGGCAGTTCACATATTCTCATAGCAGCGGCCTTTTAATAGAGCACCGAGAGCAAAGTGTATTTTGCAAGAATTCACCTTAAAAATCCCTCTTTATATCAAAGCAAATACATTAAAGAAATCCAAATGAAAATAATGACAGTATTTTACTTAAGTGTTCAGAAGGCTACAGGATTTGCATATTAACACTATATAAATAGTAATGCTGGTATTATTTTTTCATTATATTAGTTATATATTTTTAGCATTCATAGGGCTACATAAGCCCTTCATAACAACTGACATGATCCTACACAACCATTTATGAACCATTTATGAAGACTTATTCCGCTCCGTGATTTCAAAATGACATCACAGCTGGGTCAAGTGAGATTTCAGTTGATGCAAGGTCCTGTTATGATGCTTCTTCTGACATGTGATTGACATAAGGGTGATCTCACGGTACTAATTTAGCATCAGAGAAAATGCGTCGCACAGATATTATGTCAGTCTGGCATCACGACATTGTCATAAGTTAGAAAAGAAACAGAAATAAGAAGCTCACTTTAGTTGTAAGTCCAAAAACATACAGAAGTAGGTTATTACAATGTAATAACATTGTAATAAGTGTTTATAAACATTTTATAAGCGACTGTATGAAACTCACGTTACAGAAAAGATATATGGTCAAAGTAAACATACATAACTTATTATAGACATGTAATAATATCATTAGAAATATGCATAAACATCTTATAAGCCTAATGATCAAGCTCGGTTTATTTAATAATCAGAAAATATACATAGCACTGTTATTATGATGTAATAATATTGTCATAAGTACATGTACATGTTTTATAGACAGTATTATGAAATGCTTTTTACTTATGGTCAGAAGATACATAACATTGTTATTACAAGTTAATATCATGTTCATAAACATATTAAAAGTGTAATTATGAAACTTGCTTTTTATATTCTTAAATAATTTAAGCACAATTATGAAAGCAATGACTAATTACTGGTCAGAGAAAATCTACACAGTTATTCCATTTGTATTCACAGGCTGGAAACTATGATTCAAATGTTATTGCATTATTTATTGTATTTTATGAATGGATTAAATGAATACAATTGATTAATAATAAATACTTCAAAAACTATAAATTTAAATTGCGAGACAGAGAGTGTGCGTTATGTAAATTCTATTTAAAATGTTTTGTATTAACTATTACCGTGCACTAATATTATTATATTAGGTATCATTTTACTTCTACTATAATAAATGAGAAGAAATTTAGAAAATAACAAAATGTTGTAAGAATCATTTTATAATTTCTTCTATATTAAATTTCGTTCATGCAATCTAAATTACAGTAATACGTTCCTTCCCTATTAAATAAGAAACATGTGTGTTTGTGTATGTGTGTGTGTGTGTGTGTGTGGGGGGGGGGGTCTGGGTGTGTGTGTGTGTGTGTGTGTGTGTGTGTGTGATAAAATCTTCCATTTAATGCATCAGACATTCTTGAAGTCATCTGGGTCACTGTGAAACATGCTAGCCTAGCTCTATTTGTCGTGCTAATTCACTAACCAGGGCACCCATCTAATTGATGATGAGCTAAAGCAGATGGAGAGAAATTGCCAAGAAGGATGCTAATCATGCAGGTCAGAGATAGCTTATTGACTCGAGACGTTTCCCCCAGGAGGAGTGTGTTCAGACATCAGGTCTTATGTGTCTCGAGCTGATAGATGGCTTGCAGGAGTCGGTTCGATAGTCAGGCGAGAGCTGTGCAAACTTGCTTCGTTATGAATTGAGGGGGAAAGAAAAGTGGCTAGCAATGAGTACCCAGGACCATTTAGCATGGTTAGCAATTAACACAATGCTAAGTCATGTTTTGAATGGTATGAAGATGAATCTATAGTTTAAAGTTGATTAAAAAAAAAAAAAGAACAAATTAGAAGAAAAACAAGAACAACAACAAGAATAGCAGCAAGCAGCAATCTTAGGGGTCCAGGCACTTTTTGCAAATAGCATTTCCAGTGTCCAGTTCTTGGCACGTGACAGGAATACTAAATGAACAGAATGTTTTGTGATGGTGGCACATTGTTAATGCCTTCTGAAAGCTTGTTTGTTGAACGAATTTTAAGAACAAAGAAATGGTGCAAATTGGATGAATAATTCGATTTTTAGATCTACAGCACCAAGAGCCTCATACAAAAAAAAAAAAAAAAATTCAAGTGGACTTTAGAGAGAATTTCTCCCCAATAAAGCTAATTACTTTGAATGATATTTACAAACGACTGATGGCCAGTTAGCATGGTCTCCCTAGCACATTTCTCACTGATAGAATTCGCCATTTTGGGGCCACAGTGAAAGAGAGTGTAAACCTTAACCTTAGCATGAAATCACTTTAGCATCTAAGGTTAGAGCCTTGAAAATGCCAACATGAGTGCTGAGTGAGAACTTTAACCTTGATCTTTAATACCAGAATGAAGAGTGGAAGGGACAGTGGTTTCTTGTTGAGTGGTGGGTGCTTCCAAAAATGCTGTAATGGCTAAAGAAAAGAAAGCTACTGACCTTCTTGACACAAGACAAACTAGTGCTTTTTTTTTTTTTTTTTTTTTAAAGAAAATGTCAACTAAAAGGGGCGACCAGTTTTTGAGTTAGCAGAACATTTTCTTAATGTTTAGGTTCAAAGAACTGTCAATGGTTTATATAATGCTTGTAAGCATTTTTGTTTAAAAAAAAAAAAAACAACTTGAAACTTTTTTAGCTGTAGGAATTGTTATGCTAACATTTCCATAATAGTAAAATTATGCACTTTTACACCTATTAGTCCATTTGCTGAGCCTGAATCAGAGCAAAATTGGTCCTTATCACTTAAAAGTGTATCTGTTCTTCTCTTTACATGCCATCAACAACAACAACAAAAACCTAGCTAGCTCTGCCGAAGTGCTAATGACTAGATTTTATTTTCTCTCCATAATATTAGCAATTTCTGACTAAAATCAGTCGCTGAAATGGTTCAACTGCATGAAAACAAGGAAAAGGAAATCATTCGTTCGAGACGAGAGAGCTGGCTAGCTCCAATTAATACCACGCAGCGCTTTCTCAAGAACATCAGACATCTTGTCAGTGCTTCAAGGCTAATTGTACTCTTTGTACAAGTGTGTCTTCCTCATGTTCTCACATTAAGACATTTGGACATGACCATGCATGCACACACACGCACACACACACACACACACTTACACACCACAGACCATCGCACTTTTGCACAGAGTGAGCAGCTGAACCTCGCACTGTGAATGAGCACAGCTTGCTCCGTCACAAGGGCTATCATTCTGTGACACATCACACACTTGTGCGCACACACACACACACACACACACATACACACACAATCTGATTCCATAAAGGCACATCAGATGCTATCTTAACCAGCACAGCCACACAGTAATTAAGCATCGCTCGAGCACAACATGATGAGAGACAAGCAATATGCACACTCAATATGGTGGCAAAAGGTTCAGTTGCTATGCAGGAGAATAAACTTAACTGCCGTTGGAAGAAATTTTTAACACTATCTGTCCACCAAGTAAAGGGCCATTTTATGCTCAGTGGTTTTTCAGATGAGCTTGTCAATTTAACCAGCTAATCACAAACCTGACCATGTGACTTTCACTCCTAGCTAGGGCCTATTTAGCATGTGACCACTAGGGGGCCCTTGACGAGAAAAAAAAAATAACTGAATGATTAGAATGATTGCCCATCACACTAGGTCAGACAACATCGAGCTAGTAAAACACAAGCCAGCGAATGTAAAGTCACATAATCTGAATTAAATTCGGAAGTGTTTTTGATGTTTGTGTCTGAGAACATGGCACCTTTTGTTTCAACCCAACAAAATTTTTTTTACAATGATCAAAATATTGAAAATTGTGACTGTTTCTTGCTGCCCAAGATTGTGAAGGTATCACAATCCACCGTTCGAAGAAGACCTCATGTGCAGAAATATAGAGACCATACCACAAGATTGGAATTCACAAAGAAATACAGATACGAGCCACAAAAGTTCTGGAAACCAAGATAAACCTCTACCAAACTGTAAAGAAAGAAAGGCTCTGAATCATGGTCCAAAACATACAAGCTCATCTGTGAAACATGGTGGAGGTAGTGTCATGGCTTGGGCTTGCATGGCTGCTTCTGGAACATTCTCACTCATTTTTATTGATGTTTTATTGAGAAGTCTACAGGAACATTCTGTCTGACAATTTATAGAGAAACGCATCCAATCTAATCGGGAGGAACTTCACCATGCAGCAAGACAATGATCCAAAACACACCGTCAACTCAACAAAGGACTTCATCAGGGGGAAAAAGTGGAAGGAAATAAAAAAGAGAAGTAGCTTCACTCAAAACATTGCAGAAAAAAACAGAGACAATGGGTGGATAAATGTTAGCATATCATTAAAAAAAAAAACATGCTCAGTTACAAAGTTCAGATGCGTACGTTGCTCTCTGTATTTTCCAGAGATCCTAATGGCTCCTCAACATGCTGTCCTTCATAATCCTTCCCTGCTTGTAAGATACAAAATGTTGCTTGGCTTGAATGAATCAACTTACATACACAATAAAATAGTCTACTTTAATAGAGTAAGAGTCTAACTATTAGCTAGCTAGCAAACTTACACCATCGCCTGATTGTTGCTCCACCCACCGCTTAAAATGACTTGAGTTGAGAAATTATCCCATTCGCCTTTGATTCATTGTTTATGATCCGTTTGTTAGCCACTATTGCTAATTAAAATATTTCAGAGTGAATAAAACAGTCGTGCTCCAAAGGCCTGCTTATACCCTAGATAAAAACTTAAGAGAAAATGTAATGCACCCTGAGACCATCCAAATTCAAGGGGAAAATAAAAAGAGCTTTGATCGTGAGCACTTTGAAAAAGTTCAGTCGGGCTTCGGCTTTGGCAGGAGATGAAAAATGCAGCCTGAGTTTCTCTGCAGCTTTCTCACCCGCCTTCTTTCATATTATGGGACAAAAGAGTAAAAGAAGAAAAAGAGTCAAGGAAAAAAAAAAGACGCACACAGTAGAAACTATGGAAATTACTCACTTACGTGAAGACCCTGAGAGCGAGCCGCTCTCTCGCTTTCTAAAGGTGATCTCAGATCCGAGAGCATAAGCCCGAAACCCTAAACCCTTTGTAGTTGTAGAGGGATTATGGGTAAGCTTGTGCCTAGCTCTTCTGTTGAAGCGAACTTAACAAAGTCAGGACTTGATGGAAGACGGTGTAACGTCCAACATGGCGCTGAATCTTATACACCACCTACAGTTTCGCAGTGGAGCCATATTTCTTTGGAAATTAAGAGAATATCACTCTCAAAAGCATCTCAAGTAACTCACGGAGAAGAGGAGGTGAAAATGACATAACATCAACTGAGTTGTTCTGTTTCTTGGTTCAGCCCACAATTTTAGTGTGACATTCAGGCATAAAAACATTTAGGCATTAAGTCACTGCACTTTAAACATGAACGATTCTTTAAGATTGTCCTTGAAGTGGTTAGTACAGAGTAATCTTGATCAATCTGACCAAGGATGTGAGCTACAGGCTGACTAACAACAATAACAACAACAACAAAAATAGCTAATCTACCAAAAACATCCTGTTAAAGGAAACACATTCCCACTTCCTTCTTGGAACGTGACGTCGCTGCCATCTGTACTGTACGCAACCAGGACCATAAATATTTGGACAGTGACACAAATTAAGAGTTCCCATGAACGGCTACTACATGCAAATTCAATGCTTGGAAAAATCAACTCCAGACCGTTTTATCTCCTTAATTTGTCATGCAATAACGAGGAAACCAGCCAACACCCGAACATCACGAAACAGCTTATCAATCGACTGTCCAGTTATTTTTGAGCATGTCAAAATGGAGGGACGCCACTGTTAAACCCCTCGAAACCCATAAACTTCAATCACATCTTGATCGCTTCATTATAAATCCATTGCGGCGCTGTACAGAAGCAAAATCACGAAAATATGTATCGCTGTCCAAATACTTATGAACTCGAGAAGCTGTGATTCATGCGGATTAGGATTGTAAATCGTTCTGTGAGTAGAATAATGGGGAAGTTGGACAGAGTGTGATTGCATTGTGTATCGTCAGCTCTATGAGCCATCTGTTCTTTAATCGCGTCAGCAGGGGAAAGATGAACTGATGGACATGGGCACTGCGAAACCGCGGATCGGTTTGCCTTTTGTAAGACACGACGTCTTCATCTGATGCAAAAAAAAACCCACATTTATTCACAACTCTGTGATCTTTGCCAAAAAAACCAAGCTGAACACTGTGATTTGATTCAATGAATTATTCAGTTTGACTTAGCAAAAGGTTCTCAGTTAATTTGAGTATCATTCCTATATCTCTATTTGATCTCTCTCAGTTTCTCTCTCTCCCTCTCTCTAAATATACATCACGTACTGTGGAAAATTAAATGAACCACTGATGTAGCCCAGCTTTTTGGACCTCAGAACATTTGGTTTGTCATGCTACGCTCGGTTAGCCTGCGCTAAAGGTCAAAACAGGATGCAGTACTTCAGAGAGACAAACAATTTAATGAAATGTCAGTGATCTGCCTGACATTACCGTTGCCTGCCACGGTATCCTCTTAATAAAAGCCTGTCCGGACGATTTTCGAGTTCACTTTTTCAGGATGAAAAATAAACGAGCCCTTATTAGCTAGCTCTCCTGAGGAAAGGCTAACAGAGTTAGCAGCGCCCCGGCTGCATCCTATTCATCACTTAATATCTCTGTAAGTGCTCAGATTGTTTGGAGCAGTACAGCAGCATCAATCATGCTCAACCTGACAGCTAACGGTGCTTTCGTCCTCTGCGGTTCTGGACCGAGTCCCCGGGGCCAGCCGTCTGTTCTGTGGCTAATGCTAACGGCCAGAGTTGAGACGCTGCTGGCTGACACGTTGCACATGCTATAAAGCAATCTGCCAGTCATACGAGTGCTATAGGGAAAAAGAAACATGGCAAAATGATAAAATATACAACACAAGGCAGCTGTCGAGATATAATGGGCCTCTGCTTGCATTCCCCCGCTGGAAATCTAGTTGCTGGAGACTTTCCGTCGACTTTTTTAACTCTGCACCGAGTGTGTGTAAGGAGTAAATTTGCATGTAAGGAGACTCACTAATGCGAACCTCGATTAATTGGCTTCGAGTCACAGAACTGCTGATGAGTTACTCCAATTTATATATACGGAGTGCGCTGTCGAGTTTAAATCGCTTATTTATTTCAATCACACTGCAATTTAATGAATATTTTATCAAATTCAGCTTTTTAAGTCCAAAAGATAGTCATACATTAAGGCAAATAAGACTAGCCATTAAATTAAGGTGTGTGTGTGTGTGTAGTAATGGCGCCCTATAAAAGGGGGAGGAGTTAGTGTGTGTCTATGGTAGCTGGTGTGCTGCAACAGCTGAGCTACATAATGATGACATAACATGATGGGTTTTTATATTTTGGTTCATCTTACAAATTTATTACTTAATTATATATACAGTATCTCACAAAAGTGAGTACACCCCTCACATTTTTGTAAATATTTGATTATATCTTTTAATGGGACAACACTGAAGAAATGACACTTTGCTACAATGTAAAGTAGTGAGTGTACAGCTTGTGTAACAGTGTAAATT
>JANDJT010000071.1:24606406-24630737 GCA_024331685.1 Stegophilus panzeri
GCTTTTGAGTTAGCCAAAAGTTCTCTGGCATCCTCTCAGGCCTGTATGAAGGCTCGTTTTGATAAAAAGGCTGTGGTGCGTACATTCGAAGCGGGTGACAAGGTTTTGGTTTTACTGCCATTACCTGGCCCTGCTCTCCAGGCTAGGTTCTCAGGTTCTTATGTTATTGAGTCTAAGTCGAGTGATACAGACTATGTTGTGAAAACCACTGACCAGAAACGAAAGTCTCGTCTGTGCCATTTGAATATGCTCAAGCCTTATATCTCTCATGCTACCATGGATGTTAGCTCTTCAGTTCCTGTTGTCACGTCAGTAGCTGCTGCCTCTATGAGCGTGCCACTGTCTGAGTATTCTCCTGAGGTGGATGGTCTCAGTTTAGGTAGGGCTTGTTTTCCCTGTGCTCAGTTACCATACTCTGAATGGCTGGCAAATATCCAGTCTAAACTTGCACACTTGTCAGAGCCAGCCCAGGGTGATTTAATAAGTCTTTTAAGGAAATATCCACCACTTTTTTCTGATACCCCTTCTCGTACTACTGTCCTCAGACATGACCTTGATGTTAATAATAATGCGCCAGTTAAACAAAATGCTTATAGGTTTAATCCCACTAAACATGCCAGATTATAGAAAAGTCAATGCTTTAACCAAAGCGGACTCGTTTCCCCTCCCAAGAATGGATGATTGTGTTGACCGAATCGGAAATGCAAAGTTTGTCACAAACCTGGACCTTCTAAAGGGTTACTGGCAGGTTCCACTCACCCCACGTGCATCCGAGATTTCTGCTTTCGCTACACCAGACAGGCTCCTCCAATATACGGCTTTTGGTCATGGCTTTTGGTCTGAAAAATGCTCCAGCTACATTTCAGCGGCTAATAGCACAGGTATTGGGAGATGTAGAGAACTGTGAAGCCTACCTCGACGATGTGGTCATTTTTACAGACACCTGGGATAGTCATATTTGTGTGTTAGCCCGTGTGTTTGCTCATCTCCAGACAGCCTCTCTTACTCTGAACCTCACAAAATGTGAGTTTGGTCATGCCACCATAACCTACCTCAGTAAACAGGTTGGACATGGTACAGTTCGCCCACTGGATGCTAAAGTTAAGTCCACTGCCACTTTTCCTGAGCCTTAGACAAAAAAAGATCTTCAACGCTTTCTTGGGATGCCTGGGTACTATAGGAGTTTTTGTAAGAATTTTTCAGATGTTGTGTTGCTTCTCACAAATCTCCTCTGTAAGTCTGTTTCATTTGTGTGGTCTTCTAGCTGTAAGGCTGCTTTTGAGACTGTTAAGATGTTGTTATATAGTGCACCTGTTCTTTCTGCTCCGTCTTTTGTGAAGCCCTTCAAACTTGAAATAGACGCCAGTGGTATGGGTGCTGGTGCTGTCTTGATTCAGGAAGATGCTCAGGGCATAGATCACCCGGTTAGTTTCTTTTCTCAGAAGTTTAACCATCATCAGTTGAACTACAGCACTATTGAGAAGGAGGCCCTCGCCCTTTTGCTTGCGCTCCAGCATTTTGAAGTTTATATTGGTTCTAGCTCTGACCCTGTTACTGTTTTTACAGACCACAACCCCCTAGTGTTTTTACATCATATGTCAAACAGCAACCAACGGATCATGCGGTGGTCCTTGATTATGCAAGGTTTTAACATAACCATTCAGCATAAGAAAGGGTCTGAAAATGTTCTGGCTGACTCACTATCTCGGTGTTATTTTAATGACAGTTGTGAACCTGACGTTCTCTCTTAAGGGAGGGGGTGTTACGTTATCCAATGTATTTCTGTTTGCTCTATGTGCCATTTTTGTGTCTATGTCGATGATGGGATGGGTTTCTTTTGTCTCCTCCCCTTCTCTAGGACCCGCCTACTACATGCGTCACGTTCCAGCTTGCTAGTGGATGATCACGTCTTGTCCACGCCTGCTCCAGCCTTGTGCGACAGGATTGGTTGCCTGCATGTTTCCGGAAGTGTACTTAAGCCTCGTCAGTCTCCATCCCAGGGCAGATCATTGCCTTTGCTTTGTGTATAGAGAGAAGTGATTTTCGCCTGTGTATGACGATTTCACCTGTGTATGACCCTATACCTGATTTGACTTTGTTTATGCTCTGCCCCGTTACGATTCATGTGATACACTTGTGTATATATGTGTATATTATTTTGTTAAGTAACACACTAATAGTCATCTCTGTAAATAGTGCACGGTTAAGAGTGGTTTGTAGGAATTCGGCGCCATTTGTGTTGATTCTTTTTTCTCCTGTTTTTGGGTTAGCTAGGGAGTGAGGTAAGATGGTGTATTTTTGTTTTCTTTTCTTGTAGGTTAGTTAGTGTTCTTGGTAAAGGTAGAGGGTATTTTTGTTTATTATTTTGGCCTGGCCGGCTTCTGAAGATTGAAACCACTATATATATAAAAAGGTGCTCCGTCTGGAAAATAAAAACAAAACAAACGCAATCTTGATCTCGCCAACCCTTTTCTTTTTTATTTTATTGTATGTTGCGGCCCGACCTAGACCGGGTCGGAACAATACAAACTGAAGGAAGGGGGGATAAAAGATACACAATCAGTTGTTTCAAGACAATCAAGATGTAGAGGAACAGTCACATGACCAACGTATAGACTCACAGCCACTTTTAAGGCTCTCGACTGGACAACTGAAATTGTATTTGGATTTTTATGAGATTCCAAATATCCGATTGAATGAGAAAAAAAGTGTGCAGCAATGGATTCGAAGGGGATAAGTGATCCATTGCTAATGCGTCTGTCAGAATACAAAAGCCGCACAAATTGCTTTCTTTCAGAAAGTAACCTGAAAAAGTACACTTAGGCTGGTCGTTACCACTAGGGTAACATGGGTCCCTTTGCTACTTAAAGACATTTAATTCGGTATTAAAATGAGACCGGCCATAATGAGACCGTAATGTAAATGAAGAAGAAGAAAAAAAGTAAAAAGAGAGAGAATCATAGAGCCTGGTTTGACGTCTTGAACGTTCTCATTTTAGTATTTGCTGAGCAAAAAATGTTTTTAAATGTCATTTAGACAGAAATCAGGAAATACAAAGGATGGAAAATAATACCTTTCAAAGACGGGAGAACAGATTACATAGAAAAATCTTATACTGCAATTAAATTGGCTTTTATTTACTGTCACTGAGTTGTAAATAGATTAAATGTAATTAAATACAGTTGTAATTAAAAGCTGACTGACGGAATTTGATCTAAACAGAACTGGACTGAATACGAAATCAACATATTATTGTGAAAACCTTTGCTTTAAAAGAAAGAGCATCAGGTACTGGAAACCCAGTGGTGGATCATCTGCGCTTGACGTTGTGGAGAAGCGGGAAATAATTTGGCCCTTTGAACTTTTAGCGGTTTTTGCCAAAACTTTTCCGCCGTGTATTATTATTCCAGCAGGAGGCCTTTGAAGTTGCGCTCAGAGACAGAGCTCGGTGCCTCGAGGGCCGAAACGGCCAAATCAGTCAAAGAACGTCATGTTTTATCCTGAATTTTCTGCAAATTTTCAAGGCCCATGAAGTTCATACCAATCAATGAAGAGAGAGAAATGAAAGGTTGTGGATTAATGCGAAGACAACTGGATGTGAGATTTAAGGCCTTGTTGTTGGAATCTTTTACAGTCTAATCTTTCGAAGTTTTATTTTTTATTTTTTCGTGGTTTGTCCTGCTCTGGTAATTACAGGTTACGAGTGTGAGGTTGTGTGTATACACGCAACTCCCAAACAGACGGGAGATTCGGAATACACTCGACATCACCACACTAACACATTCATTCTCACGCAAAGTGATTTGACAGGAAATACACTAATATGCACACATGAACATTCTCCATAATACACATTTACTCGTCATGAAAGCAACTCACTGACTAATACACGCACACACACACACCTAATAAACAGGTATCTCCTGATTAGGTTGTGTCTTCCTGGGGATTGGGAGAGAAATTAAAGCTGAGCTCTCCAGAGGAGACATGTTTACCGAGTGTGTTTCCCATCGTTTTCAAAATCACACCATCTCCTACGGGATAGCAAATTACCTCCAGCGCTCGCTCACTCACACCCCAGGTCGATGGTGTGTCGACGTGTTGTGTCAGCAGACATACACACGCACACAAAAAAAGGTCCATTTAGGCGAGAAAGCTCAGGAGGATGAAGCTGTCAGCTCATTTATGTAGGAACTGGCAAATGATTAGGATATATATTTTTTTTATCCACGTGACATTTCTCATTTATGCTAACAGACCAAATGCAGGGCCAATTTTAAAACGGTGCATTAATTACGCCTAAACGGAAACGCCTGGGATTCAAAAACACTGAACTTCCACAGGAGAGCTTTTATAAAGGCGCTATGTTGAGAACAGACTCCTCTGGCCCCCCACTGGCAACCCAATTTTCTCATTTCCAGGGATGGTTAGTCTCATTCAGTGTGTGATTTCAATGAAATCATTTTTTTTCTTACCAATATATAATTTCTGAAATAAATAGGATATGACAATTGATTTTTTTATTTATTTATATTTTTATGCATGAATTACTATAGCCACAGCTCGGTGAATTGGAAGTCTGATTCAAATTGGGGGTCATAAGCTTAAAGGTCCGAGTCACATTACGAGTCATTTGAAGTTGGACTAATATTATGTCTAGTTGAGTCATATGCTTTGAAGTCGCGTTTTGCATCATAAGCTTTACGTCATTCGTATTTGAAGCCCAAGGCAATTTGCGAGTCATAAACGAGTCACGTTGTGAGTCACATGCTTTGAAGTCGAATTCAGATTAGGAGTGTTAAACCTCAAAGTCCAAGATGAGTTGCTAGTCATAAGTCAAGTTACAAGTCGAGTTACCTTTGAAGTCTGAGGCGATTTGTAATACATAGACGTTGGAAGTCAGATTTGAGATACGAGTCATAAGCTTTGCAGTCTGAGGTTTGAAGTCAAAGACAATTAATTAGTCGCAAACTCATCAGTTGATCAGTTTGTCAATCGAATGCTTTGAAGACTCATTCAAGTTATGAGTCGTAAACCTCAAAGTCCAAGATGAATTGAGAGTCATAAGCTTTGAAGTCTGAGAAGAGTTGTGAGTCATACGTTGTGGAGTCGGAGTCAAGCTATGAATCATATGCTTTGAAGTCTGAATCAAGTTAAGAGTCACAGGCTTGTCCAAAATGAATTATGAGTCATAGGTTTTGAAGTTCAAGCCAAATTGTGAATCATAGTTGAGTTATGTGTCACTACTCCACATCAAAACACTTCAGATTTGTTCGTCAGGATTTGGTATTATTGAACTGTCGCTCTCTAACAAACAAAGCTTCAATTCTCAATGAACTCATCACTGATAAAAACTGGACATACTACTACCAAATGAAACCTGACAAACACCTAATGACTAAATAACTAAATTTACTTACTCTACACAGATACAAATATTTGTCTAAAATCCGGGGGGCGGACTAGCTGTTGTTTGTGGAGATGGCATGAGAGCGGTTCTGACTGAAATTCATAATGTCATGTCTTTTGAATATCTGGCTCTCAAAATTGTTGGTGAATCTCCTCTCATTGTGTTATTGATTTACCGTCCTCCAAATGATCAGCCTCATTTTTTTCCTCTGAACTTAGTGAAATACTCCCTCTTGCCTGTGCTATGTTACCCCATGTTATACTGCTTGGTGATTTCAATATCCATGTTGATACTGACCGTCCATTTACAACTGAACTCATGAATGTCCCAGAATGCTTCAATTTAACACAGCATGTGAATTTTTCTAGCCATACCTATGAACATATACTTGACTTAATTTGTCCATCAGGTCTTAATGATGTTTCTACAACTGGTACACAAATTGGAATCTCAGATCACAAACTTATAGAATTTTCATTGAATTTTCCTCACTGTACGTCATACAAGAAAACTGTGGTATCTTATCGCAACCTAAAAGCGGTCGACCCCTCATCATTCTCCACCTCTATCTGTACACCCTTACTTTCTGACTCTCTGAAATTATCCTGTTCTTCAAACAGCCTCTCAAATTATAATTCAGCTATCTCAGATGCTCTTGAGGAGCACTCCCTCATCTTCTCACTCATCGCCTTGGTTTACTCCTGAACTACGGACAATGAAGAGAGGGGGTTTTTCTACAGAGTCTTGAATGACTCTGTAGAAAAACAGGCCTCGCTGTTCATTCATTATCTCTTACAGAACATCAGCTGAAGTACAGAGCAGCACTGAACATTGCATGTTCAATGTACTTTTCCTCTATTATTCAACAAGCAAGTTGTAGACCTAGAGCCCTCTTTGCTATGGTGAACAAGCTAATTCACCCGCCGGCTCAAGACTCGTACAGCTCTGATGAACTTCTTTCAAGCTAAAATGGTTTCCATTTACCAAACATTCACTGTCTGAGCACCCTGTCCACCCTTTCTCCACCTTCACTCCCACTTGCCCATCATCAGTCAGGGATTTAATTTTACATTCTAACTCATCATCCTGTCAGTTGGACCCTGCTGCAATCTTCCTTCTTAAACATATGATAAACATATCTCTTGCATCTGCCATTGTTCCAACTGATCTTGAAAAAATTGCTGCTGTTACACCAGTCTTTAAATGTCCTAACTTAGATCCATCTTCCGTCTGCAACTATCGTCCTATTTCTAACCTACCTTAACCATATCTACTTCTGGAAAAAGTTGTAGCCTCCCAGTTACAATCACATCTTGCAGCTAATAATCTATATGACCCTGGGAGATCTGGTTTTCACCTAATCCACAGCACTGAACCTGCTCTCTTGAAGGTTATTAATGATCTCCTTCTCTCTGCTGACTCTGGATTTTTCAGTATTCTATTCTTGCTTGACTTGAGCTTTGCTTTTGACACTGTATGTCACAAAACACTCCTTTCCCAACTTTCAGATATTGGTATTACTGGCACTGCTCTATCCTGGTTTTCTCTCTACCTCACTAACAGACAATATTTCATCTCAATTGAGAAAAACCAATCCCCTCCTGCTCCTCTCACTCAGGGTATCCCACATGGTTCTGTACTAGGTCCACTACTGTTCATAATTTACTAGTTCTCCCACTAGGTCAGATCATACGCCGTCATGGTTATCACTGCTACACAGCAAAATCCACAGTGTTGAGTTAACACCCAGAGTGTTGAATTTACACCCTACAGTGTTTATATAAATCCACTGGACACAAATGAACACTCCGCATGTTAATGCAACACTAGGGATTTTACAGTGTATGCTGATGACACCCAGATTTATACATGCGCACCTTTTGATGAAACACATGCCACCAGCTCATTAACTGAGTGTATCAATGATTGGTTAAGCAGTAATTTCCTCAAATTCATTGCTGACAAAACTGAGATCATGATTTCTGGGCCGCAAATATTGACATTTGTGTCAATATTGATGGAAATCTGACCAAACCCTCTAAAACCATTAAGAATCTGGGAATCACTTTCGATCCATCTCTTACTTTTGAAGCCCACATTAGAACCATCACTAAAACTGCTTTCTTCCATCTACGTCACATTGCATGACTTCGCCCCATTCTCAAGGGAAATTGAAGGATACAAGATCACTAGGTAATGCTTTCATATAATCATATCTCGACTACTGTAACTCACTCTTTACAGGCCTACCAGCTAAAACCATTACCCGATTACAATACATCCAAAACTCTGCAGCTAGAGTTCTCACTAACACCAAGCGTTCTGCACACATTACTCCCATCTTGTTTAGTCTTCATTGGCTGCCTGTCTCATGCCGTGTTAAGTTTAAAATTCTTCTCCTGGCACACAAAGCTCTCAATGATCTGTCACCCCATTATATATGTAATCAGCCACATGTGGGCGGCTGTGGCTCAGGTGGTAGAGTGGGTTGCCCACTAATTGTAGGGTTGGCAGTTCGATTCCCGGCCCACATGACTCCACATGCCGAAGTGTCCTTGGGAAAGATACTGAACCCCAAGTTGCTCCCGATGGCAAGTTAGCGCATTGCATGGCAGCTCTGCTACCATTGGTGTGTGAGTGTGTGTGTGAATGGCTGAATGAGACACAGTGTAAAGCGCTACATAAATGCAGACCATTTACCATCCATACACACCAGTATGCACTCTTCGTTCTTCTGATTCCAAATTGTTGTCTGTCCCTAGATTTTGTCTTTGCACTTTTGGTGGGTGATCTTTCAGTGTAGTTGCACCTAAGAGCCTCTATTTTTTTATCTTTAAAACTCAGCTTAAAACGTATATTTTCTCAGTGCACTATCTGTCTATTACTGATTGATGTCTTATTTCCAGTAATAACTTCTGATGAAATGTATATTAATATACTTTGTCCTGTTAAGTGTATATGAAGTGTAACGTGTTCTTGAACTTGTGGAAAGGTGCTATATAAATAAAACTTATTATTATTATTATTATTATTATTATTATTATTATTATTATTATTATTATGAGCTCAAAGTCTGTGAGGAGTTGTGGGTCATAATCTTCAAAGTCAAAGATGAATTTTGAGTCATAAGTTTTGCTGTTCGTGTCCAGTTGTGAGTTGGGTTTTAAAGTCTGATTAATGTTACAAGTCTTAAAACTTAAAATGCAAGGTGAGTCCTAAGCTTTGACGTTTGTGAAGAGTAGTGAGTCATATGCTTTGAAGTCTGAATCAAGTTATGAGTCATAAGTTTTGCAGTCTGAGATCAGTTGCAAGTCATAAGCTTTGGATATGGAGTCGAATTGCAAGTTGTAAGCTTTGAAGTCTGAGTCAAGAGGCTGGTCAATAAATGAGGAACTCAATTCATGAATATGAGACTTGAATGTGTGGCCCCACTGTAGAAGACCATCAGTAACAGCTCCAATCTAAGAGTCTACAAACCAATAACATCTCGCTACATCTGTCTCTGGAGTAATTACGTCTTGAAATGGCCCTTTGCTCGATTATAGCCCCCTCAAGTCCAATGATACTGCACACAAGGATAATCTGATCATCTTGTTGTATTTATGTTCAGGAAATTCAAGTTATTTATTCGAGATCTGAGAGTGGAGTTGCTAGGTTCATTATCAAGTAAAAGAGCGGTTCAAAAGGGCAAGTTGTTGTTACTTTAGCAACGAGATTTTGTCTTTAGCAAGTCCAAAAATGTGTGTTCTTGACTGAAAGGTGCAGAAATGATGACATTTGATGCGTAGAAGATTATACTAATTGGGGCAATATGAGGTGTTAATCATTAAGAGCTGAGAATAAACATTTTTTTGAAGCACACATGGCATCACAGCTATCTTTTTCTTTAGTAAATTATAGAAATGATGTGTGAAGTTTTTAAAGGTAATTTGGTTGCTTTCATATAATGATTTTTTTTTCTTTTTTTTCTTTCTTTTTTTTTTTTTTTTTACCACAGTACCATTTGGTTCAATTTTAAATCACATTTTAAAAAAATTATAAAATAAGTTAACTGAAAAGGGATTCTTTGCTCTTGTCAGTTAAACTTTTTGGCCACTGCCAAATACTGAGGAAAGGATTCTGGGTAACTGGCAATTTGAATCGCCCAAGTTTGGAAAACTGCGTCAATTAAACGATTACACTGCAGAATTTTTGTTGGAATATGATATACAGAATCTTAATAATTCTTTGGTTTGATCTGCTCAAGTTGCTCCTCAAAAAAGGGAAATGAAAAAAATTTTGGCATCTTTAATCAGCATACAGTCTGAGATCTCCATTTTCCAACAAAATGTCTATCCCCTGGAAATTCGGTAGCATTTTTAACTATCTGCTCATAATGTACTTCCTTTTTACAGAAAATATCTTTCAGCTGAACACTGATCTTCCATTTCCTTGCGGCTTTATTACCATTAATGTGAAAATAAACCATAGGAAATGTAATCACCATCTTTGAATAGAGAACCAGCACGATGCTATGGGTTCGGGCTAGACCTTTATTTATTATTTTTTTCAAGCGTTTTTCACTTTCATCCTGCAAAAGTGTTTTTTATCAAAGCCTCAGTATATTATCTCGTTACATGAAAGGTGACGAGTCATTTTCAATCATAATTAGGCTACTAACGATAAGCTGAGTGCATATTGAATCTCACCCAGCCAGTACTCTCCTTTGCAGAATAAAAAAGAAAAATGATTTTCTGTAAAAATCTACTCTGAAAATGAAGTGAAATGGATTCACATCATACTGATCAAAGGTGACAGCATACTATGAAGGGTTGCAGATCCATAAGTGTATGTGTTTCTAGGCCTTGTGGCGAATATGTCTTCTTTCTTGATGAATACCGAAATAGAGAGAAAATATGAGGTGAGAAAAGGGAGGTGGTGAGAGGTTTGTTGGTAATTCCTATATCTACCACAGTTATGGCATTTTATGCCTTAATGGCCATCCATTTTAGCAGTGTCCAGAATACACCCTGCCATTTAAATCAACCTGGAGGGGGACTGTGAAGTGGATAAAGTGTATATTTCACTAGAGTGAATGGATTCATAAAGATCTGGGCCCAACAGCACTGAAATACAAATAATAATAGCTAAATGAAAGAGACAGAGAGAGAAATAGACAGTCAGACAAAGTGAGAGATGCAGATAAAATAAGAGACGCATTTTGTGTCGGCTAAAGAAAACATGAATGGTACTGCACTTCCATCAGCTTTTATCCAGGTCGATTTCATCCAAAAACAGTGCTGAGCAGTTAAGTGTGTTGCTCAAAGACCTAGCACTGGGATTTAAACTCACAACCATCAAAGAACACCAGCCAAGCTCACACAATCATCAGGACCAAAAATATTTAGCATATATTCATTTAATCTTCTAAGAACCTTTTAGAAAAAAAAAAAAAGAAATAAAAAAAGCTACAAACCTTTGTATTAAAGTGTTGAAGTGCTGGCATTTCCATTCATATCTTATGTTGATATATTTAATATTTGAAAAGTTCAAGCTCCTTTTCATCTGCAGGTCTTCTGCAGGTTTGTACCACCCAGATTACAGATGACTATATCTTTGAGTCCACTGAGAGATTAAATAAGATAATTGAATTGAGGTACAGTACAGGATGTTCGGTTATGCAATGGTAAGAGTAAAATGGCTTAATAATAAGTAGCCATATTTAGGGTTTTTCACAGAATGTTGATTATCGACCAAAAATGGACCAAATGCAAGCAACCATTTCTAATGCTTGTGCAGTTTTTACATTTTGAGTTGAAAGTCATTGAACTCTACGTTATGGTCCATATCATGAGCTTCGCTCTTACTATTCACTTCTATTCACTCTTACCTGACGTCCTGTATATTTTCAACCAATCTGCCTTTTCACTGTATGACTTTATATTCAAATTATTATTTTACAATGTCCATATGTTGTTCCTGTGCTCATGGTGGGATGCCTTTTGAATCTCAAGGTTTCCTCTCAAGGTTTCTTTCTCATTCTGTCTCAGCAGGGTTTGCTTCTTGCTTGTTAGGAATTTAGGTCTAGACCATTGATTTACTGTATGTAAAGCTGCTTTGCGAAAAGAACTATTGTTAAAATCGCTATACAGGTACAATTTAACTGAATTATATCTGACATCTCTATACACTCAAACTGCAATGAAAATCATGTGGACTGAAAAGTAGCTGTGAGAATGTCATCCAACACAAAAGCTCGGATGACTGCCCTCCGCTTTGATGGGAATCTCACTAAACTGCTGAATGTCTCTGTGGAGATTTTTAGTGAGCTGTTCATCATTTTTCTGCTTAATCACGAAGGCCATTTTTTTCCAAGCCCTGATCTCCTGTAGGCCACCTGGTCATTGTAAAGAAAGCGTCTTGATGACAATACATTACCACCACACACCCACAGGATTAGAATTAATTGTCCTGCAATAACAGCTGTGTTTTTGGCCACACAGCAAAAAATAAGGCATTAAGCAGCAATATACAGCAAATAAAAGAACTAAATTCAGATGAAACAATTAAATGACTTCTTTTTTAAAGAGCTCATAGATATGCTACAGCACTCTCCTCTTCCGCCCCATTAATCCTTGTAATACAATAGTGTGTGTGTGTGTGTGTGTGTGTGTGTGTGTGTGTGTGTGAGAGAGAGAAAGAGAAAGAGGGAGAGAGTGAATGAGTGAGTGAGTGTGCATCTGCAATTTCAGTAGCATGGCAGAGGTTTTTAGAGGGATTTTTAATTCATCCACTACTCTGTGTGGTTTAAACTGTTTGGGTAGCTAATAATATAATCTGTTTATATTATCAGAAAATTCAGAGATAATTCTGAGGTAGCTCAGGCATTGGTGAGGTAAATCAGGTAATTCTAAACTACTTCTGAGGTAAATTAGTCAATGCTGTGGTAAATCACAAATCTGATGTAATTCTTAGCTAATTCTGAGGTAAATCAGGCAACTATGTTGTAAGTGAGGTGATTGTGATTCTGAGGTGATTCTTAGCGACTTCTGGTGTAAATTAAGCAATTCTGAGGTAAATCAGGTAATTCTTAGATAAATCTGAGGTAGATAATGTAATTCTGAAAAAGAATTGTAGGCAAATCTGGCAACTTTGTGGTAAATTAGGTCATTCTGATGTGATTCTTAGCTAACTTTGATGTAAATAAAGCAATTCTGTGGAAATCAGGTAATCCTGAGATAAATAAAGTAACTGAGGTAATTCTTAGCTCATTCTGAGGTAAACTGGGCAATCCTGAGGTCACTCAAACAATACAAAGATAAATCATGTAATTCTGAGGTAAATCAAGTAATTCTTAGGTAATTCTTAAGTATTCCTGAGGTAAATATGCAGTAAATTGGACAATTCTGCTGTCATTTGAAAGTAAATCTAAAGTAATGTCTTTATCCAGAGGAAATGCTTGCTCATTATCAATATGAATTGAGTTATTTGTCTTGCGTCTCTAATTGTCAAGTTGCTCTGCTGTGTACCATGTAAATAGCACTTTGTGGTGGTAGCCTTGAGTCATTTTATAAACTAAGCTTGACTGAATTAGCGTATGCTTCATACAAGATGTAATTTTTTTGTTGTTACACAAACACATTTGGACATCCTGCAATAAAACACTTTGAGCTTAAGAGCTGAACGAAGGACACGTGAAACTTGAGTTCTTCACTAATATCTCAAAACCTGCCACCCAGACAGCATTTTGGTTCTAATTCTAAAGCCTTGACCTGGGAGTTTTCATTCACAAACAGTGAACAGTTACAATTGAAAGACCACTATATCTACCCAGCAATAATGGTAAGGCAGCTGCAGTGAAACTAAACTCTCTGAAATGATAAAGACAAATCGAACATGCGTATGAGGAAATATATAGAACTTTAATCTTAATAACTGGAACGTCTTGTGACGTTAGTTCATTTGAGTTAATATATCGATCTTCTCTTTTGCACCGCTCTTACATCATCATCTGAAGGAAGATCAAATGGAGCTGTACTAATCCTGTGGGAAGAAAACTAATCTTCGCCTCACCTGAGAATGAGAAAATGGCTACCAGCTTCAGAGACTGCAAAAGCAAGATGGCATGATACCCCATGTCTGAATTGCTCTTCCACTCTAAATTCGGAGACAGTTGATGATCTGATATCCCATCGCTCATGAAAGCAGGGGACATTATGGAATTCATTAACCCTACACAAGTGTGTGTAACACACTTCTTCTCGTGGGGAGAGTGTAATGAGGCTCATTATGGCATGCTGTGAAACCCCTGAATTGATGCCACCTCGGACTACCCTGAGATCCATTTCGAAGGAGTTTTCATTAGCATGAACACAGCAAAACACCATAGCATTACCAAGAAACATAAGAAACAAAGTCAGGCCTAATAACAGCTGTGTTGGACAGTGACTGTTTGGTTCTTGTTTATCACCTAAATATTTAAGTAAAAAAAAAAAAAAATCCTTTCACCTATAAATTTGTTGCGTTTGCACATGTTGAATCCACGCTGTGAGTGCGTGGGCTAGTGGTTCATAGTGTTAATCTACACTTAATGGAGTACTAATTAGCAGCTGTTATATAGCCTATATATAGTAAAGTGGTCATGGCTTTTGCAACAAATTTATTCTTACACAAATCAGGTTTCTTGGCAAATGATTTACTCTTATTTATTTGTAAAAACTTTTTGTTCTATCACTGTTTCACACTTATTTCTAGTCATGAAGACACCACCAGATGCGACTTAAACTCAACCAGATATGACTTACACCTGCATTCAAAAACATGACTTTTATATTCTCACATGTGTGTATGCTAGCTCAGGGTATGCACACCACATAGCCCCAGTTTCCCTGCTGCAGACTAATTTTGTGGATCTGTAATAAATGATGGCACATCATGTAGAAATGGTTGTTAGGAAGAGGATAAAATAAAAACAAACATGATGACATTATTCTTGGTGATGCACAGCATTAAAAAAAAGCTATATTTCTTTGTAATATACCTTCAGTTCTCTTTGCAGAACAGACAATCATTGCTGCCTGTGTCTCCCCAACCAATTCGTCCTTCACATTTCTTTCTTTTTTTTCTACCACAGGGTTGACCAAGTCACATGATAGACAGCTCTCGCATGATAGGCAGTGCTGTCTCCCAGCGAAAGATGGTGTAGTGCGTGAACCTTGACTGTAATCGCTTGTGTAGTGTGCACACCGCTACGGCCACAAACCACCAGACTGCAAGCGATATTAATCATGTAGTATGGCAATTCTGAGATGAAAGTCACGTATTGTTCACTAGGCATTAGTAAAGTCACAAAACAGTTAAGTTTAATTTTAATATGCATATTTATGTACAGTATATTCATAGATCCTGGTATTTTTAATAACAGCAGTGGTTCCTGGTGTGTACAATGGTATTTTGGGCATTTAGAAAACATTAAATAATATCTCATTTAACCTAGACTATTTGTAAATGGTTTAAAATGATCTGTGCAGATGTACTTATTGAGGTTGCACATGCTGGTGTCAGTCTGTTAGGTTTCTCAACTCTAATTACTCTTTTAATTTATTCATTCACTTTTTTTTCCCCTACTGTCATGTATTCCTCATAATGAAGGTTAGGATGGATGCAAATGCAGATAAGAGTTTATTGAGAGAGAGAGAGACAGGCAGAAAAATCCAAAACACGAGACAATAGCGAGGTCAAGAAACAGGCAAAGGGTCAGGTGATTGGCAAACAGGCATAAACTGGGCAAGGCTAGAATCGAAAACGAGAAAGAAGAACAAGATCAAGGAACATGAAACAAAACGAGGAACAGGGTATAATCGCTTGGTACGGTGATAACACTAATACTTCGCAAAGTGCAAAGAGACACGAGGGGTTTAAATGACAAATGTAATCGGGGTGAAACACAAGACAGCTGAGAACAATGGTGACACACCTATGGGAAACAACCAATGACAATACGGGGCGGAGACAGGACAAAAACCATGACAAAAGCATGTGTATGAAGTAAACAAAGTCAATGTCACTGAAGACCCAAAAGTGTGCGTTCACTAAGAGCTCACGCTTTGAGCTCGCGCTTCGGGTCTCCGAGCACGCTGCATGCTACAGCGCTAGCTCGAGGGGAAATCGTGACACCCACAGTGCATGTTTTTTACAGTGTTATAAACGATAAGTATTTAAAGTTTTGCTTTCACAATGGGAAGTTGCTCTAGAGTCTGGTAGAAAATATGGAGAAACAAAAAAACAAGTAAAAACAGTGCTTTAATATGTTCAGAGTCTTATTCTGAAAGCCGTGAAATTATGACATCAACCAATTTTGTAATCTGAGTCGGAAATGAGATTGATATTTTTTCCCTGCGATGATTGCCAAATTGTGGATGGTAAACGATTTCCCAGGTAATACATGGCCCCATCTCACCCACTCTCAATTCTTTCTCAGTCCCTTCACCTTCCTTCTCCGTTCCAGCATGCCCTCTTTGCGAAATCTTGTCCTCGAGTTCTCGACCAGGACCGAAGTGTTAACGACTCCCACTTGTCCCTAACCAACAGCAAGCCATCATTTTCTCCATCAGCTTTCATACGACCCCCCCCCAATTGATAAAAGTGGATTGAGTGTTGGGGTAAAAAATAATATGCTGCAGATTGAAAAAGGAGAGTGAAGAAGTCCCCCCCCCCATTTCCTTCTGCTTCCTAAAGCTGGTATCTTTTGAGAGGCAGCTGACAGGAGCAGGCGTCTCACTCTTCCTAAGCTATCTCTGCCACGAGACCATGAGAAAGAGAGGGAAAGTGAAGGAAATAACGAACCGGGAGATGAAACGAAAGAAGAAAGACAGAGTGCTGACAGAAAGAGACCATGTCGTGCGGTCTATTGCATTTTTCTTTCCTGCTTCCTGTTTGTGCATGCTATGGCGTGACAAGGAGTGTCAATCAACACTTAAAAATGAATAAAAATTAAGCCATGGACTCATGAACAGGTCAATCAGTAGTTAGTAACTAGAATAATGACTACGGAACATAAGAAAACAAAAAAACAATTCAATGTGCTGTTAAAACTAATTACTCAGCAACGACATGTATTATAATAATTAAAATAACCAACCTTCTTGACTTTTTTTAAGTTTGGAACACTTTCTTATAAAGAAACACTATTCTAAATTTGATTTTAGAGTGTGCATTTGGGATAAGGAACATGCTGTGTTCATTATTTTTTGCCTGAACTATTCATTAAACCATTAATTACCCAGATACGGCCTCATTATGAGGTTCTAAAGCCTCTTTCTTGCGCTCACAGAGGTGGCATTCTGCCAGGCTTGATTTTCACCTTCAAATAATCTAGCAAGCCTGCAAAGTGTCGCAAGTAGCACTCTTGATTCATTTCATTTATTCGAGTCTAAGAAAAAGCACATGGAGGGCAAGCTCTCATTTTCAGCAGTGCCGAGTTATAAACACAGAAGGCAGAAAACAACAATCATAAGAGACAAATGGAAATAAGTATGCATAATCACAAACAAGTAGGCTAATGATATTTGTTTAAATTGGTTGAGGATAATAAGAGTATGATTATTTCAACATGGCCCACCACGACCTTGTTCCTTGGTCTATTTATCCTCACAGTGTCGGAGTGAAGCCATCAAGTATTACAGTCCTCCCGCCCTGCTTCTATCATCATTTTCTGGCTCTTCATTAGCATGTAGAATTATGAAAATGACAAATCAGCAGTGATTTTTCTCAGTAGAGATACCCCCATGTATCCACGACTAATAATTAAGATTGCACCATTTCCATAAAGAGCCTCATTTTCTTTTATCATTTACATAATTCATTGTGTCTTGCAGGGACGAGGGAAGGGCAGGACCAGGAGCAAGCTTCATCAAATCTGTGTCAAGAAAATACCTTCACCTGTGTGCAGAAAAGGGGGCATATCTCGGGATTATGACAGCCGATGCCAAAATATACATTGAGACAAACTTCCCTTTGAATCAGCATTTAACTGTTGCCCTTATCCACAGCAGCTTCCAGAAGCGATTGTAAACATTCATATACTATAGAGATAAAACAAAAATATGGAGGTCTGCCATCATTTTATTGCAACCAGCAACCAATAAAGCAAGTATTACGGAAACACATTTCATATGTGTGTGTGAGAGTGTGTAAACATTTTATGTAATTGCTTTCAGTAGCAGTTCGCCCATAGGGGGAGGTCAAATAATGGGAACTGCAACAAACACTAATAGAGACCCATAGGGGCATCATGCATTCATACTGCCCCAGGCTCAGGGAAGGTACAGCGGATGGGATTGCGCTAGGTTAAAAATACTCCACGCCCGCCAGGATCTAGGTTTATATCAAATAATCAGAATTAAATCTAATAAAGTGCAGACAGTTTGACTAAAATGGTATAAAAACATTTCTATTGGAAGATTGGAAGAGGAAAAGGGGGATTATGGAGCGGATAATGTATATCAGAAATGCGTGTGCACCACAGTGAGTGAACTTATTTTCTGTAAAGACTTTGAAAAAAGAAGTTTTCTTTTTCTAATGCGTGGATTTTTCAGTGTAGTTTTAAGTATTTTGGGTGGACTTTCAGATGTAGTTGTGCTGGATATTTTTCCTGAAACCTGGCAACCCTGGTTTAAGACATGAGCGCTACTGTGTATGTTTCGGGGACACATGCGGAACATACCTGCAGTATGAATCATAGTTGAACATGGGAGTTACTCTAGAATATAACTAGATAGTAGCCTATAGTATAAGTCAAGCATGATAGCCTCTCAACGTATGTTTTTTTAGGTTATTCATTCTGTCGTTATTAATGTTGTTTTATGACTATAAGCTGCTGCTGGCTGCTTTCTTCGATATAAAGTACTGAAAACTACAAACTTTCATGAACTGAAATGTGTTTCTTTTCGGCATATACTATGTCTCCATCACAAGTAAAGTTCTAGCAGGTCATGAATTCAAACCCCAGCACTGCCAAGCTGGCATCGTGATCTTAGATCAAGACCCTTAACCTTCAACTCCTCAGTTGTGTCCTGACTCAAATGTAAGTTGCTTAAGTTAAAAGCATCATGCGATCTCAAATGTTCCCTCCAAAGCTGTGCTTCAGATTTAAGCCTGAATGCTAATGCAAGAAATGGAATTTTCTGAATTGACAAGATGGATGATTGACAAACAAATAGAAACTCCTTCCCGGGGTTTTATGCTAAACTCAACCTTAGCTTTAATTCATCTCAGGCCTCAATTTCCCTGCTTATGCAGTGCAATAAGACGTATTTCCCTTACAAAATCATTCAGAAAGTGAGGTGGTGTAACTATTTTGTAACACAAGTAATTTAAAATGTCACATTTTTTCGAACAGAGCTGAGAACTGCACAGTGTGATCTCAACATCTTGGCAATTTGCTTGAAGTTTCAAAAGCTCCCATTTATAACGAAGTAAAATGAGGAACTTCTTTCTCATTAGAACGCCTGAGGCATTTCTGCTTACCATCGCTCTGATTAATTAGAGACCTAGAAGTATAATGTGTGTTGCTTAGCTGCAAGAATACTTCAGCTTCAATCCAGGCAAGAGAAAATCCAAGACTTTCTCAAGTATATGATTTCACTAAGCAACCTTATGCAATGATCTACACCGATCAGCCATAAGATTAAAACCATCTATCTAATATTGTGTAGGTTCTCCTCTCCTTGTACCAACAAAACAGCTCTGATTCGTTGAGGCATGGACTCCACAAGATCTCTGAAGGGGTGCTGTGGTATCTGGCACCAAGATATTAGCAGCAGATCCTTTAAGTCCTGTAAGTTACGAGGTTGGGCCTCCATGGATCGGACTTGTTTGTCCAGAAAATCCCACAGACGCTCGATCAGATTGAGATCTGGGGAATTTAGAGGCCAAGTCAACACCTTGAACTCTTTGTCACGTTTCTCAAACTGCTCCTGAACATTTATTGCAGTGTCAGGGGGCATTATCCTGCTGATAGAGGACACTGACATTAGGGATTACCATTGCCATGAAGGCGTGTACTTGTTCTGCTACATTGTTTAGGTTGGTGGTACGTGTCACACTAACATCCACATGAACCCAAGGTTTCCCAGCAGAACAGAGCATCACACTTCTTCCGCCGGCTTACGTTCTTCCCATAGTGCATCCTGGTGCCATCTCTTCCCCAGGTAAGCGATGCACACGCACACAGCCGTCCACATGTTGTAAAAGAAAACATGATTAATCAGACCAGGCCACCTTCTTCCATTGCTCCATGGTCCAGTTCTGATGCTCACGTGGCCATTGTAGGAGGTTTTAGAGGTGTACAGGGGGTCAGCATGGACACTCTGACCGCTCTGCAGCTACACAGCTCCATACGCTGTAAGCTTTGATGCTCTGTGTGGTCTGACTCCTTTTTATCAGAACCAGCATGAACTTTTTCAGCAATTTGTGCTACAGTAGCTCTTCTCTGAGATCGGACCGGACTGGCTAACCTTCGCTCCCTACGGGTATCAATGATCCATGACCCTTCTGTCCTTGGACAATTTTTGGTAGTTATTAACAACTGCATACCGGGAACACCTCACAAGACCAGCCATTTTGGAGACGATCTGACCCAGTAGTCTAGCCATCACAATTTGGCCCTTGTCAACATCGCTCAGATCCTTACTTCAAGAACTGACTGTTCACTTATTCTCTAATATATCCCACCCCTTGACAGGTGCCATAATCTATGTTATTCACATCACTTGTCAGTGGTTTCAATGTTATGGCTAATCATTGTAAATTTATTTTATAAGAGTCTATAATGCTTTTACCACTGGGTCTCACTGACAAGTGTTAAGCTTTAATATATTAGTATATCATTAATATAAATCCATATTTTCAGACTGATGTAATCCAAGGTCAAGGTTTTAATCAATGATCTGGTAAGCAATTTTTAAAATTAAGTAGTTCAGCACTAGAACTTAAAACCTTATGGAGCTTTTTCACTACACGGTAAGGCTCGACTTGGCTTGACCCGGCTCGCTTTACTTTTCTGAGCTTGCTTTTCCACTGCAGTTTAGTGCTGTCTTAACGTGAGCGTCATCTCCCACTCGCCTACACGCAAGAATAATACACGGTCAGGCCTTATTCCAAACGCATTTCCTGTTGACTGAACACGGACCCTATTAAGGATGTAAAATACCGGCGTTCTAGAACCTACTTAGTGCTCTGTATGAGTAAGCTCGATTCAGCCGCATCAGGACTGACTTCAATAAATGCTTGTTTGGAAATCAGTAACAAGCAAGGTGTAAAAATCTAAGACAGAAACATTTGTTGTAATTTTATTTGTAATGAGATAAAATGATACATAATTTTCAATTAATAGAATATTACCATACGCAAAGTATGTATTAATTGACACACATTCACTAAGGCACAATACAGAACCACTCGTTAAGGAGAATTCCCCACGCCCTCAGTGCATGGCTCACATTTAGTATCGGCACGGCTCGCTCGGAACCTTGACCGAGGTGGTACTAAAAAAAGTACCAGGTACTAGGTACTATGCACAGTGGAAAGCCCCCAAAAAGCGAGCAGAATCGAGTCGAGTCGAGCCATACCGTGTGATGGAAAAGCGCCATTAGATCAAGAAATCGAAATTGCTTTTAAACATAATCCTAAATAAAACAAATGCATTAAAAAAGTGACATACGTATATAAAGTTATGGCAGATAACAATCCACTGTTTTATCCCAACAACTGCATCAGACTGCCGATGTACCCGTTTTCACCTTTATATAATAGTTTCATCCCTCACATCGGAAACATAAACCGGTGATGGATTTCATCATCCATCCAGTTTGCCTCTCCATCATCTCCATGTATGACAAGGACACTCATAAACCACATGAATTATAGATCTTAAGAGGGATCCAGCAGTTTGGCATGACTTTCCCGAAGGATAGTTCATAAATCGTTAATCTGAAGGCGATGAACTTTAGTCACTTTATTTGAGCCACTCTGGATACAACAAGAGTACAACTAGGATCAGCTAATTCGCTTGTATTTTACAGTTCAAGCTCATTATATTTAAACACTGATGATTACAAAGGAAAATTAGTGTATAAACTGATGACATTCTTAGAGTACAGTATATTACATTTGCAATGTTTTAGTCCGCAGACATTTTTATCTAAAGTGTCTTACAATATTTAGTATATTTTCTTCCTGAATCATTCATAT
Organism: Stegophilus panzeri; assembly: GCA_024331685.1. NCBI lineage: Eukaryota > Metazoa > Chordata > Actinopteri > Siluriformes > Trichomycteridae > Stegophilus > Stegophilus panzeri. The sequence continues at coordinate 24,628,047 of JANDJT010000071.1, forward strand.
GAGTCTTTCTCAAAGACTCAAATGTTATATTCATTTTGAACTACCTAGGCTGGAGATTTTCCCCTCTAATACAGTATGACTTCTCTTCTTTGATTTTCCCAGACATTTTTCAGAGCTTTGATTATTATTTATAGTTTTATGGGAATACATAATTTGCCTGAGTAGAAGTGAAATTGCTTTAAAACAAAACAAAACAAAACAACAACAAAAAGATCAGGTTGCTTGCACCATATAAATATCACAGTAAATTAAATATGCCAATAATGGGATGAACTGATTTGCTTATTGTCTCAACTCTGTGCAACTCACAACATCCACTTCATCTTCATCCTGAGAATCTATAAATATTGACCCTAGGAAGTCAATGGCATTGTGTTGTTGTTTTGTTTTTTTAACGATTTCGTTCTAGATGGTTCTCAGCGCAAAGTTGCGCATCAGTTATTTTGACCTTTAGCACAGTTCATATCCGCTGTAATAAACTTTATGAGTTGCATAATCTTCTCATTACCGTCACCCTGGAGGGAAATTGGGTTATTATTTTAATATATTAAGTATTCTAATTATTATAGCATCCATAATATCCCTGCGCTATATAATTTCTCTTGTCTGTCAATCATAGGCTGTGAAATCATAAAAGCTTTCAAACACCATCAGTACACCATAATACAGCGTCTACAAACTTAATAAATGTACCTTATGGGGTTATTATTATTATTATTATTATTATTATTATTATTATTATTATTTTTAGATTTAATCATCAAAATGATCTTGTTTTTTAAATCAATTCTTTATCTTCATAATTCATAATATTTAGCTAGCCGGTTAGCTTTCATGAGCTAACCTGACAGGATTTCTCACAGGAGTTTCAAGTCATATTTATAACTAAAAATCTCTACACCTAACACTAACCAGCTAGCTACCATAAGTTAGCCTAGCAGACTTTCTGAGAGGATTAATATTCAGACCTTTTGACAGGATTTTTACGTAAATGTTTGTAATAAATGTATCTGCTAAAACTAGCCGGTTAGCTAACATGAGCTAACCTGACAAGATTATTTCTTGACAAGATTATTTATAATTAAAAATCTTCCCAGCTAACACTAGCCAGCAAGCTAACATGAACTAACCTGATTTAAGTTTTTACTTTTTTTTTTTTTTAAACATCATACAGTATATAAATGTTCATAACTGTATCTGCTAAAACTAGGCAGTTAGCCTACATGTGCTCACCTGACTGGATTTCTGGGAGACAGTCATTCAGAAATGTAAATAATCGTCACTGCTAATGCTAGCAAAATGGCTAACAGAATCCGATAATTATCTAAGCTAACCTAAGGGGTGAGTGATTAAGGTTCTACCTTGTCCCATTGCATAAAAATGTCCAAATGAAAAATTTATGAATATATTATGGCCGTTTACTTCTTTCTCCACATAGTTCAGCTATTCAGGTTCAGGTAAAGTGGATAATTTAGTTTGACCCTGTTGTTTGCAAAATGTTGCAGCCTGTCCTATTGCGACTAGCTGGTTGTTTACACCTAGGTATTTACACGCTGGTGTGCAGATGCTCTGCATGAGAATCACTGCTTGCTCATCAATTACGGTAATAAAAAACATACATAGAATGCCTCGAGTGGAAGTCACATCTCAGAATCTCAACATGGGCTGCAACCATCTGGGTGATAATTACAGTGATTACATTTGTTACTGCTTCAGTTCCATTTACTTGCTTGATTAGTATACTGGAAATGTCAAAATTTTACCATTTTATCTCAATGAGCAATTAAGGGTGGATGCAATCTTGTAATATTGCTAACAGGTACAGAATGACACGTGGCACAGAATGACAGGTGAGTGCTCATGAAAGACACAGCATCAACAAACGTAAGAAATTCGATAACATCTGCCTTTTGCCATGAGCCGTAAATATTTTTAGTTGTATTAACGTTTTAATCGTGTCTTGAGTATTGCTTTATATGGAAAAATGCTTTTAGGCCCTTCCCTGATTATAGCCACACCCTCAAGTATGGCTTAGGGCTGTGATTGGACAGTGATTGCATTTCAGTGTGTCACTATTGAAAAGCAATACTGTAGCTGCACTGTATTTAGAGAATATTGTACAATATTTATTTTGAACATGTCTTCAGTGTTTAATTCTTTAAAAGCAATTCCCTATAGAGATGCCAAGATAAAGAGAAGTGGTGATGCTGCTTTCTTGTTTTGTATTCCATCATTTTTGCAGAAGTATTCACCCCCTTAAACTTTTCTACATTTTAAAATAGACTTAATTTGTTAGTTTTTACAAAATATACGTAACATTTTTATATATTTGTATTATTGTGACACAATGGTTAATTAAACAAACAAAAACAAACAAACAAACAAAAAAAAAAACCTCAGACATTTCTTGGTTGCAAAAGTTTTCACCCCCGCCCTCGATGAACACGTGGTAGAACCACCTTTGCCATTACGACAACAGTCTTCTGGGATATGTCTATCGGCTTTGCACGCGAGCGGGTGAATACTTAAGAAAAGTGCTGCAAAGGAGAAAAAAAATAAATCGTCAGGTGGAACCTATTAGCACGGCAAGGATGCTGTTAAATTGTTTCACTTTATTCGTCGAAGACTGCGAGTAAAACCTGTACCTTTTCTAAACCCTCAGCTGGGTCTTATGACTGTTTTTATTCTCAT
>JANDJT010000071.1:24644434-24655787 GCA_024331685.1 Stegophilus panzeri
GTTTCGGGGCTTTAAAATGTCCTTTGTGGAGTGAAAGATTCCTTCTATCTAAAGACCTTCTACTGCTACTTTGAAAAAGGAAACTTTCTCTTATAAGGTTCTAAAAAAATGGGTTCTTTAGGGTTTGCTTTCATAGTTAAAGGTTCTTAGCTTCCTAAGCAGGTTCTACAATCATTTCTGTTACAGAGTTTGCGTTATAAGACTTTATTATTCTCATGTTGATGGTAGGTAAATATTAGATGGATCAGAATCAATGCTGAATTCAATTTATGCTCAAGTTGATATTTTTCACTGTAATGTAGGCACACTACTCTAGAGAACTACTCTCAGAACTCTAGAGAACACGGTTCTTGCTTCGTGTTACGCCCTGTCACTGCTTCTCCTCACTTCTGTTCTATATTTAAAACAATAAACATGCCCGGCAGGAACTCTTAGCCGCTGGGGTCAGGACTCTGTCCATGAGGCTCTGGCGAACACACTTGATGTGAAAGGTCTCTGAGCGGTGAAGCAGGTTGCAGCGGTAATTACTCCTCCTCTTACACTGCGAGCTGAAAAGGTGAAGTGACGGTCGCTATTATCAAAGATAAGAGAAGAGAATGGACGAGCAGAGAGATTAATCGAGCAAGATAATCAGGAAGTTCAAATATGAGGAACGGATTAAGAAAATTAGTTCTGTAAAAAAAATTAAATCCTATATGGAATTTCAGGCTACAGTTGAGATCATAAGTTTACATCCACCTTGCAGAATCTTCTAAACGTTCATAATTTAAATAAATAGAGCCCACAATAATAACTGAATTTGACACAATAATAACTGAAGACACAAGACACAATAATAACTGAATTTGCGCATATGAACCAGCTCAAAAGTTTACACACGCTTGATTATTAATACTGTGTGTCGTTAACTGTATTTATGTGTTGTGAGAGTTGATCATGAGTCCCTTGTTTGTCCTGAGCAGTTAAACTGCCCACTGTTCTTCAGAAAAATCCTCCAGGTCCTGCACATTCTTTATTTTTCCAGCATCTTCTGCATATTTGACTCCGATTGTCCTGTTTAAAAGTTTACACCCCCCTGGCTCTTAATGTATCGTGTTGCCTTTTGAGCATCAGTGAATGTTTGCACCTTTTGTAATAGTTGTGTACATGTGTACGAATCTCTCAGTCGGCCTCAGTGTGAAAAGACGGATCTCAATCAAAATCATACAGCCGCTGTTGGAAAGGAGTCAAATATGCAGAAGATGCGAAAAACTAAACTTATGACCTGAACTGTATTTGCTCACTGTATTTTTCAGTCATATTTCTCATGATGTTAACTAACGTTTCTAATTAAAATACTATAAAAGAGAACTGACGGAGAGATTTGAATACAAAAGGGGTTCTAAAAAAATGTATTTTAATATTCATTTCATTTTCAAAATCAATTTGTTTATGAGCATCAAGTTATCTGTTCAATTATTGTACTATTATATTCTTTATTTTTTATTTCATATACAGGTTCTTTACAAATATAATACTGCATTAATAAAATACAAGAAGTAGATTAACAGCTACCATATTTTTAAATAAATTATTATAAGTAAAATAAAAATAAATAAATAAATGAATTTTTGCTCATTGATACAGGGTTGAAGATGTTCCATAAATGTTAAGAAAAAAAATACAACAGATCCTTTCAGAAACTTCATATTAATTCCATAAGGTTATTTTTAAATCTGTTGAAAAAAATTATAATAATTCAGTCCCTGTATTAGAACGAGTGCATTAATATGAGCCTGTGATTTAGATTTTTATAGAAAATTAACCGCAACCTTCTAACTAATCAGAATTGAGAATTCAAAAGCACTGTGGAATAAAATACCCTGTGAAGCCTCCTTGGTTAAGGTTCCTGCATGAAAATTCTTCCTCATCCTCCAGAGCCATCTTGCATCACTGTCTGATTTCAGCTGGAAAACTCTAATGACTTTGAATGCCGGTCAATTCCGCTGCAGCTTCACTCGGCCGAATGTTAAGCAGCCTTTCAAACACGTGAATGGGAATTCTACCGGTTTGAGCAGAATACAGCGTGTGAACGAGATGAAAATATCCCTGTCGGTTTCTAGAGGTAGCTGGAAAGATAGTATCATTCTTATTGAGAATGCCATTTACTCCTCCTTAAACTATGCATCAGCTTTAAAGCTGTTTTAATGCCGTGATGAAACATCCTGACATTTCAGGTCATTGGTATTCCGGGGATGATCCCGCTACACTTTCAATCCAGATCCGTCATGATGTTTTATTATGGAGATCACATCACCTGGAGCGAGGCTTTTCTTTCTTTCTTTTTTTTTGAAGGCGATAGGAGGATATTTCGTTTTTGAAGGAAGGTTGAAGAGTTCAGGTGTTCGGCGTTCATTTAAAAATAAATGCACTTGCTCCTGAGAAAATAGCTCTATTCTCTCCGAATTTGCTTCAGCTGACAGAATATCACGTAGACTCTTGTCTTGGTGGACTATAATTTCATTCAGCCTGTGGCAACCTGCATGCCATGTTTATACCTTAAATGCACTCTTTACACCACAGCGCCATTGAGGTCTGGATTCTGATTGGTCGAAAAGGTGCACCGATTTCATTTTCTATAAACAATAGCTCTGACCAGTCAGAAGCTAATATTAATGCGCTTGGTGATACGTTATCGTTGCTATAGTAACAGCTCGTTCACATGGACTTGTATGCATATTGTGACCCAATTAAAACACTTGTGTTATGGTTTATTTAACATTTCTGGAAGGCGTTCCGAATGTCAGAGGTAAAGCTGTAACTACCAACATCTTCTGACCTCTTCAGGATATAGGAGTTTATGCTTTATATGTTTGCAGGATCTGGTGTGGATCCAAACATGAACTACTGTAAAACAGAGTCCGTAAAGCACGGTGGTGGTAGTCAGGTCGCGACCTCTATGCTATAAATAATAGTGAAATAAATAATCTTAAGATGAAAGAAAGCTGTCCAGGAGTCTAGAGTAACACCGAGCCTTTTGACTCGAGTTGAAGCGGCTGTAAACAGCGATAGTCTGTAGGTAGAGGTTTATTTTCTTTTGGACTGATGAGGGCTTAATCAGGACGGCCTGAGTGTGTCATTTCCGAGTGACAGTCATTCGGGTCATTAAACCAGTCGGCCATGAGAGCAGAGCGGCAGGAGGCGGTCTGTGTAATGGGTCAGATGTGTAGATCAGTATAGCAGTGAAGTCCACGCTCTCCAATATTGCTAAGAAGGAGCGTGTTTATAATATATAATGCAGAGAGCCTTGAGGAACACCACCAACACCGACATCATTTACTTTGCATCTGTCCACATTCATGCAGGAGTTTAACTAGAACCTAAAGAATTTACACGAGTACACTGCATTATTCTGCATTCATATGAATCACTGAAGCCGGTGCAGGATTTCATAGGAATTGCTATGTTACTTGTGGGCGTGGCCTGTCAAGCCTTTTTTTAGTTTTGGGTTCTGTATGTAATTATGGCCATGTGCTTTGTTTGTTCTTTCAGAGGGTGGTGAGCCAGAGAGAGAGAGAGAGAGAGAGAGAAAGAGCTGACACAACACTCACACATTGAACATGAACATAACAAGCAGTGAGTGGCGTAGTGTTTGATTTTGTTGCCGTCTGTTCACTAACTGGAAGATTCAGCACGTGCTGAAAAAGCACTCCCAAGAAAAATAAAAGGAAGTAATAAGCTCTGGAAAAAAAATCACCCATCTCACGGCCCTGCTGAAAAAAGAAAACAACAGAAACCCTCACAGAATTCATAATTTCGTAGTTTTAATGGTTATAATGGGAATTGTATTGGTTTTAATGGAAACTGTAATGGTCCCTGTGGGTCTCTACTGGTAATTTGTTGCTTTTTATTGGTGGCATGTTATGTCTAGCGGATACCATTAAGGACCTACCTTCATATTTACTACCTTGTAATGGAAACCATTTGGTAATGTGTTAGTGGTTAACAGCTGATGGTTTGTGATGGCATTTATAGTGGAAACCATTAGAATTTCTGTGATGGTTTCCATTTTTTTTTTTTTTTCCAGCAGAGAGTAATTCTCACATGCACATGCACACACACACACATACACTCACCTCAATAATTTTTATTGATTACTTCGGAAAACTGCTCGACTAATACTAAACAGATGAAATAAAGAGTTGATATGGTGACGGTTTTAGACGTTTTAGTGTCCAGCGTCAGTGCTTTGTATCGGTCAGAGATAAAGCTGTAACTTTACGTTTTCTATCCAGCTCATTTCCAGACTTTTTGATGGGGGAAATAAAAAGAATACTTTTTCCACTGATAATGTCCTTCTAATGTTGATGTGATTTCCTACTCGGTTCTTCATGATGGCCCATCTTTTAAGATAGAAACGGTGTGTTTTTAATTTTATTTTAATGCCTGTTCTGTAATGCAGCACACACTTCCACATCACTCAGTTAATCTCCATCATGAATAAGTGACCCATTTCCCTCTAGTGTGTTTGTGCCAAGTTTCTCATTTGCTCGAAGCTGCCTCGAGCGACTGATGATAAGACAAAGAACGTGAAATATTTTTTTTTTTTTACATTTTAGTACACATTTGCCATGCTGTGTTTTTGGCAGAGTGTGTTTCTTGGATTCTGATACGAAAAATCGTCATCAAAAACACACTGGGAAGACTAACTAAATTGTAGTAGAGACATATGGAGTGTGTGAATTTTTCAATAGGATAAACATTTAATCTCAATGTATCCTTAATAGCTGGGACAACGTCAAGATAAGTCTTTCATTTTGGTGTTGATGAGTTCTTTCTCTTCCCCTCAAGCAGGTACGTTATGTTGTTGGGAAATGGTGTTCCTCATAGATGGATAAATCATAAGACAAGATGGAAGAAATGTTTACTCATGACATCATGAAACTCGCACATCAAGCTTCTAAAATACAAGATCATGTGACCAAATATGGAGATATTAATACAGAAATGTTAATACATTCGTAAATATTCAGAGATATTACTTCAGAAAAGTTTGCTTTTAAAGAGTTAACACCATTAACCAGCCAAGGAACCACTATAAGGACCGAATGTTTTTCTTGGTCAGATTGTATCTTTTCAAGAATGGTTTATCAGTAGTGGACATTTTGTGTCTCTGGACTTCGCTTTCCAAGCGTTCTTACACATGTAGAGCATTTAATCCATCTGAATGACACCCTGGTGTGTTCTCTATATCGATACGGATCTTAAGCTACAGTAGCTGAAAACACAACGATCCCACCGTGGACCGAAAACATCTGAACAAGGTGCTCTCTGGGATTTTTTTCCAAGTCTGAATCGACTCACCTGCAAGAAGTGAATCACAATTTGTAGATTCAAGCTGCTAAACTGAGCCAAAGGACAGAGCTGTAGTAAGTGTCATGAGTTCTGGAAGTGAGACTAAACGCTGGATGTGAACACACAAAACGTTTAAATCTAGATATTTATATAATTACGTAGCGGATTACTGAGCGCCGGCTCCGTGTTCTCCGTACTTGGGGGATTTTTGCGGTTTCCACACACACCTGGTGGAATTTATTTATTTATTTATTTATTCCGACATCATATTTTTGACCTTCCCCTGAATGACCAACAGGAAGTACTTAAATTTATCACATTTCACACACATGGAATCCACGGGGAAGCATTTTAATCAGGACACTCTCTCAGCGAAGATACAAAGCCATAATCCTTGATCTCGGAGACTCTGATTAGGACAAATTCTCTTCAGAGGCGTCTCTGAAACAGCAGTCTAATTAAAAAGGTCATTCTGGTGTTCGAGGTTAATTATTTTATTTCATGTCTATCTGCAAATCTCCTCCATCGGAGCCTACTTTTGTTCCCGTTCATTTCCTGTCTGTATTTAATGTCAACGTCAACATCACATAGAGAAAAAGCATTCATACCAAACATGTCTTATCTGAGTTCTGTGAATATATAATGGAAAAAAAAAAAAAACAACTATGTGAAACATTTCACACAAATGACCCAGTGGCTGTTCTGTCTAAAATAGACAATTTTTTAAAATATAGGCATAAATATTCGTATCACATATTTCAGATGTTTGTTTGTTCATAATTAGCACCAAATCTCACTTTAGAGTGTTTTATGGAAATTTTAATTGTTGATTCTGTTAATTTAGTGTTCTGCAATTAGATTCAGCGTTGAAAAAAAAAAGATTTTTAGGAGTTAAAAGAGCTAAAAGGCACCGCATTTGTTCTATTCATTTAAAAGACTCAACATGCTGATCATTTGCTCCTCGTATTGATAGAGCAGGTGCATTTTTGTATCCCGACGGTATACCTGTTAAAGCATACACTTGGAATATCCTTCCACCCCTGCTGCTATAATGCATTGCAATCAAGCAGAAAGCAATTTCATATCCTTTCAGCTGTGTTTTCTCTACAAGGGCTTCACACAACCTGCTGTGTATCAAAGGGAGGCTTTACAGAATAGCGTGTCCTACATTTCTACCCCAATGATGAGCATGGAGGACAGTCAAAGGCATAGACGTGAAGTCAAGGCATGAACCAAAAGACATGTATGAGGAGTCCTAGCTGGTGGATCCCAACATGACATAAATATGTGATAAATATTGAATGATTAATACCTCAACAAAACAAAAAAAAGATGCTGACTGGGCTTAAAACGATTTTATCATTCCTCCACAATAATACACTGGGATGGTATCAATGGAATGATGTTTATGCATATTTTTGACATAATGGAATGTCGGCCATGTGAACGTTAGGCGTTCCTGTCTTTTTTTGGGCTAGTGTTTCAGGACGATCAAATCGTTTAATGCGACATTTTAAAATGGGTAATCGTGAGCGTTGGAAAATCAATAACGCCTAAACAATATATATATATATAAACAAGCCTAATACAGACTAATATGGCTTTATGAAAAATACTATTAGTATACATCATAAAGAAATCTCATATGCACACCTGTCAAGATTTATCACTCAAAAATCCACCAATTTTCTTTTTAGTTCTCTAATAAAAACAGATGAGTCGATCCACATGTGAATCTGGAATGATTGACAGTTATGTAGGTGTTTTGAAGTCTTCGGTATTAACCGACACCCCTGGAAGCGCCGCCCCTTCCCCTTATTTCGCATTATGCAACGCTTTGTCTTGACTCTAATTTCCTGCTGTTGTGGCAGCTTCGATTTGGAGAACGTTTTGAGTTTGTTAATGTGAAATAAAAGCTATCAGGGTGTGTTTGACTTAGTGAGCAACAGACACGTATTTAGTTAATATCAGCTAAGTGTATTTACTGGGAATGGACTAAAAAGCTTCTCCTGCCAGAAACCGTTTTTGTGTTCATCATCTGACAACGTTTCAATTCAAAAATGGGAAAAAAAAGTCTTTCTGTTATGTTTTTAAAGTATTGGCATTCAAGTTTTGTTCAGTAGTTGCAACAAAGATATACCCGTTTTTATACATTTTGAGAGCGCACAATTACTAGTCCCCACTTCACAAGCCCCACAGCGCTCCTACTACTTTCACAGGTAATAGCTATGTCACGAGAAATGGGCATGGAGTCTCAGGCAAGACGTTGCTGGATTTGTATTAGTTATCATCCTACATCGTGTCACCCTGTCCACTGGAACAGTGCTATTACATTGACTTGGTATTAGTTGGAAAGACTGAAAAAGTGCTCAAGATAAATCACTTCAAATGCAAGACTGAATATACAGAACACAAAAACTCAATCGTGCTAAATATCCTACTTCCCATGGAAATTGATTCTTGAAGCTGATTTCCCACTCAAGAGCTCGATCTAATAACCTATAATTAGAGATAATTGCTCTCTCTTGCAAGGCAAAATGGGAAGACTGATGGAGATAGACAGCGGGGAAAAGAAAAGCGCATGAGAAAGAGTTCAGGTGAATCTTACTGCATTTCTGCAGAATGCATGATGTCCATTTTGGATCAGGCTGACTGTCACTCTCAGGATCTGCACACTTACCTGTGGAGAGAGAAAGAAACAAGAGTCACAATAAGACAGTCAACCTTCTAGCATTTCTGCACCTTCACAAGGCCATGGAAGACAGAGCACAACAGGAGGACATGATTCTAAACATGAATTAGCATTTAATACGGGTACAACACAATGACACTATCTGTATCTACATCTGCAGCTCTGTATTACTCCAAATATTCATATTGTGGAACAAGCCCGGCAATAGAAAAGTCAGATCCTCAACCTCAGCTACATCATTTCAGTCCATAATTGCTCTCAACGAGAGATGTGTACGTTTACAACATGCACAGTTATTATTGTTGTTTGTATGTCCTGGTGATATGCAGGTTCTATTTCCCAAGATATGAACAAACTAGTAGTAGTAGCTTAGTGGTTAGGGTTCTGGACGAATGATCAGAAGGTTGAATCCTGATACCTCCAAACTGGTGGCTTGAGCAAGACTCTAAACCTTCTAAATTGCCAAGTTGGACAAAAAACATCTGCCAAATGAGTAAAATGACTGATTTAAATTAAGCATGAATGAATAATCGCTGTGAATGGTCTTTGGTTTGTCAAGCAAGCTTCATATCTGACAGCTTACTCACACCTGCATGAAAGTCAGGTGACTTTTTTGTTGTGTACAGTGGGATCCCACAATACACACCTATTATCTCAAACGGACACCCTGTGAACCATTCTGTTAAGGTTTCTTAAAAAAAAAAAAAAACAACAACAACAAAAAAAAACGCATATTCAGTCACATTAATAATACATACAGTAGAGTCCTAGTAGAATTACTAACAATTTCATCCAAATGTTACCACTGGAAACAAAACTCCGACCTTTTGAAGTTATTTGATTTACATGTCCTGGACTAATGTGCACTTGACCAGATTAACCTTCTGGGTTTATTAATTAATGTCAAGGCCTCTCGTTCTCCTAATGCGAATGAATTTCCTGCACTCTCCACTTCATTATTTCATCCAAAGATTGATTTAGAGTCTGGAACCTGCGTCTATTCACTGCATGGCGGAGGAGGAGAAAAAAGAGAGATGTGGGATCTGGAGAATTCAAGGGTAAACCATTTTATTTTACACTATAGCACATGCTATTTTTATTTATTTTTTACACTATTACACACAGAGAATGCTCTCTAGAACTGGGTAATCTTTAAAGAAATGGGATATCTGTGGCTATAAACAGAGTAGGAGGATTTTATGTCATTGATGCTATGTCCAATCATCGTACATTTAAAACTGACCTCATAGAGGAGTTCCCGCAAATGTTTTGTTATTGAACTTTAGCTTCCTAGATGAAACCTTTCCTACATAGAACCTATAAGGGTTTCCCAAAAGGACAAACCAATGGGGCCCACACTGGACGTAGTGCCAACCAATCAAAATCGTGCACACATGCATACACTACGGACAATTTGGAAATTCCAATCAATGTCAATCTTTGGACTGGTGAGAACATGCAAACTCAATGCTAACCACTAAACCACCCTTACTAAAGCCATTCTAAATGAAAATATTTCACATAGAACCTTTACGGGTTTCCCAACTGGGACAAACCAAAGAATCCTAAAGTGTTCCCCTTAACAGTGTAGTTACTAAGAAAATGGAATATCTTTACTTCTTCTTCTGTTTTTTTTTTTTTGTTTTGTTTTTTTTTAAATGTTCTAGCTTCTATGAACTCTGTTCTACATACTATAAGGTTTTCCCAAAGGGGACGAACTACAGAACAGTTTAGGGTTTTATATTTAATCTTTTTATATTTACTAGAAATATTATATTCCCAATATGTATATGCTCTTTAAATAATTTGTTTCTCAGGAGTTCTTCAAGCTTCCTAAATGGATTGTATGGGAAACCTTTCCTACATAGATCCTATAACGTTTCATAATGGGACAAACCAAAGAACACTTGTCTAATCTAAATCTAATGTTGTAGATACTAAGAATATGGAATAAAAATAAATAATTAGGGATTCTTGCTTCCTAAAGCAATTTTACTTTCTACACAGAACCCATAAGGGTTTCCAAATCGGACAAAACCGACCTTCTAGAAGTCCAGATGTTCCTTCATTAAATTTATAAATAAAGAAAAAAATGTAGGGTTTTGGAAAGGTTCATTGAAATATTCACTCAAAGCAGAAATGTCGATGATAAAGAAAACCCTGAATACAATTATACTCCATAAAGACATATCAATATGCACGGGTTTCTGAAAGAAAGTGAAAGATTTGCAGATGGAGCTGGAATTCATTAGCAGCTATAATCTAATGAGTCATCATCATATGAATAGCAATGACAGTAATGTGATATTTGTGAGGTTATTCATGCTCGATGCATCAAGTAAGGACATTTTAACTAATTGTTTATCAGCCAGAACTTCTTATAGAGAGCACTTCATCTGTGAAATGAGCTCAGTTCACGTCCCATATTCATTCGCTACATTAGGACTTTCACATCATTGACAGTTTATTGCTGATTATTATTTCTTTTGGACAGAAATCATCTAGTCATCAAAGTCATTTTTCAAATTGATGTGGAGGAACAAAACTGATGGCATTAGACCAAAAAATAAGACAAAATTATTCATTTTTCACAGCCGTGACTGCAGACGTGAGTGTGTTAAAAGAAGACAGATTTCCATCATCATTTAGAAATTTTATTAAGTGATTGTTAAAGAAATGCTAACCATTGAAAGGTTCCACCATAGAAGAACATATCAAAGAACCTTTAGAGTTCTAGATTTATCCTTTTGCTAAGAGTGTAGTTACTAGAAATAAGTTGTTCTAGTTCTTCTAGCTTCTTAAAGGCATTCTACATAAAATCTATAAAGATACATAGAACCTATAAATATTTCCTAAACAATCAAATGAATTTATGAACGCTTTAGGGTTCAGGATTTTACCTTTCTCCCCCTAATAGTGTAGATACTAACAATATTGACTATGATAGAAAAAAAATATTATCTTTATTTAAGTTTTGTGTTATAGCTTCTTAAAGGAATGTAACCTTTTTCTACATACAACCTATAAAGTATCCCAAAGTAACAAACCAATGCATGGTTTAGGGTTATAGTTTATCATTTAAAGCACCAGTAAGACAATCTTTCCATATTAATAACATTGCCATAAAAGAGCTTATGACAGTTTCATGAAAAAAACGATTAAAATAATGATAATAAATGTTATTATCTAATAAATGTTAAAAAGCCCTTCTTTTTCCAAGAAACATCCTTTTTAATCTTTGAGCTTAGATTATTGGTGTTACTTGATATATGATAAATAACTTAAAATTCATTAAAATTCATTAACATTAAAATTCATTTATATATA
>JANDJT010000071.1:24655887-24672173 GCA_024331685.1 Stegophilus panzeri
TATATATATATATGAATTTTAAGTTATTTATCATATATCAAGTAACACCAATAATCTAAGCTCTAAGATTAGAAAAGGATGTTTCTTATATAGATAGATAGATAGATAAATAAATAGATAGATAGATAGATAGAACACCCAATAAGTATACTAAAATAAATGATAATATATAAGGTTTTCCTGATGGGATAGACGAAAGAACACTTTACACTTAACCTAGAAGCACAAAACACTGAGAAAATAAATTTGATTTTTGAGAAAATTGGTAAGGCCAAATATATATTTGCCGAAGTCCATACTGGGTCAGCATTTCAGCAGCCATGGCTATTAGGGATAGAGAAATAGGTTTGAGAGTTCTCAGGAATTCCATAAGTACACGCAGCATTTCTATAAAACCCAAAGAGACTAAGAGAAATATTCACACACTTTATATTATGGTTGTGACCCCAGACAGAGAACCAATTTTACTGTAATTAAAAGAACCACCACACTCTGTAGGGTCTCTTCTGCATTAAAGCAAAATACTGTCCATAAATTGTGTCCTAAAAAAAAGCCACCTTTATATCATGCACTGAATGATGATGCTGTGTGGATATTTTCGAGAGGAAATGGAAACTCTGACGTTTATGATGTGTATCTCCAGCCAGTGGGTTCAGTAATGAAGCAGGCCAACATAAATAACATCCACTTTCCTGGAACACATCAGTCTGAAAATCGAATGTGCGGTTCTCAGCACGCGCTCAGGGAGTTTCACGTTAATGTGCTCAAACACAGCAGCAAAAGACACATTGACGTACACGTGAGTTTTACAGCAAGATCATTGGTGAGGCTGGAGGTTTAATGCAAAGAGTTCCTAGATTATTAGCTGCATTAGTGTTTTATTGAGAGAAACTAAAAACAAAATAAAAAAAAATATTAGGGAAAAATCACATACATTTAACATGTGATTATGTGACTAACATTTGGATGCACATTTCACCACGTTATGAATTGCACACATGACTAAAATAAATTAAAATAATACATGTAAAAAAAAACACATATAAAAAGTCTGGGTTACACATGAAACCCTGTTCCCTGAGAAGGGAATGAGACATTGCGTGAGCTTCACGCTGTGGGAAGCGCCCTCACGTGTGACCAGCATCTGAAGCTTGTGCCTATTTATCATGCCTATTTGTAGGCCTGCTGTGATCAGGTGACGTGGCAATTAAGCGTGTTGTGTGATATAAAAACGGCACCGGTGAACCTCACTGTCAGCCTCTATTATCTGAAGCAAAGACGCAATTCACAGGCATGCCTCAGTATGACAAAGCTACGCAATGTCTCGTTCCCTTCTCAGGGAACAGTGTTACATGCGTAACCCAGATGTTCCCTTTCAAAGGTAACTCAATGTTGCATGAGCTTCACGCTGTGGGAATGAGAATACCCACTCATACTGAGGGCATGGTCTGTTCAAAAGATCCGAGCCCGAGGGTCACTGCAGGAGACTCGTGCCTGGGGTGGAATGTATATCCAGGCAATAATATCAAATGAATGTGTGAATGAATATGTAGACCACCCCACCGCAGCACACACATCTTGTAAGGGTACCCCTTTGGACAAAGCCTTCAAGGAGGTGACCCCCCTAGTGGAATGAGCCCTTATGCCCAGAGACGTAGCGAGACCATGCACCTCATAAACGATAGACATTGCTTCAACTATCCAATTAGAGATGCGCTGCTTCAACACAGCATCACCGCTACTGTCGCCGCCAAAGCAGACCAGCAGCTGCTCCGACTGATGCCACTGGCTGGAGCAGTGGACTTAAATACAGAGAGCCCTTACTGGACACAGTAGGTGCAATTTCTCTTGCTCTGGTGTGAGGAACGGAGGAGGGCAGAAAGCCAGCAACACTACTGGCTGGGCAGCAGATGTAGACACTACATCTGGCCTTAGCTAATCCAGGGGAAAAGTCAAGGGAGGAAGGGGCAACAGAGAGAGCAATCTTCAGAGTCAGAAGCTTCTGAGACTGACTCTAAGGGCTCAAAGCAGGCACCTGACAGACCTTCCAGGACCACAGAAAGGTCCCAGGAAGGTATGCGTGGTCTGCAGATGGGCCTCAGCCTCCTGGCACCATTCATAAACCTCGATGTTAGAGGATGTTGCTCCACAGAGGCTCCATCAATAGGGGTATAGCTTGCTGAAATGGCGGCCAAGTAGACCCTGATTGTAGAAGGAGCCAACCCTGCTGAGAAACAACCTTGTAAGAACTCCAGGACTGTAGCTATTGCGCAGTTCACTTGGTCTAGCTGACATTCCTCACACCACAAGGAGTGAGAGCAAACTACAGCGGGCAGTGCGTTGTCTCCTCGGAGGCGAAAACATCCACTTCCGCTTGGCGGAAACTCCGTCATATGGACTCCACCATTTGTAGATGGAGCCTCCAATCCCTGTGCCTCAGCCCCTGCCTCGAGAAAATGTCTGCCCCCACATTCTGATTGCCTGGAATGTACATTGCATTCACTGACAAAACTTTCCCTCCATCCAGAGAAGAATTAGTTGTGCCTGCCTAAACGGGGGCATGGACATAACCCTCCCTGGTGGTTGATATATGAGACCACTGCTGTGTTGTCTGTCACAACTAACACATGGTGACCTCTCAATTGAGGAAGAAAGAATTTCAGTGCTAGAAATACTGCCAGCATTTCTAGGCAATTTCTATGCCATTCCAGATGAGGGCCACTCCAGAGACCGTGAGGTGGACAGCCATCTAAGATATCATGTCAATGAACATTCTAGGACGTATTTGACAAAGCCTACACTTTTAGGAAACTTTTAAAGCTAGCCTGATGGAAAGAACCTGATAATGGTACACATTGCCTCCAAAAGTGAACCTCAGGAACTTCCTGTGACTGGGAAATATTTCTATGTGGAAAGATGCCTCTTTTAGATCTTTCGTCACAAACCAGTCCTCGAACTGAACCTGTGGAACAATAAGTTTGAGCGTCCGCATCTTGAACCTCTATGTCCAAAGAGTATGGTTCAGATGACGCAGATCTAAAATTGGCTGCATACTCCCATCTTTTTTGTGGACCATGAAATAACGGCTGTAAAAATCTCCCTCCCTCAGGGAACAGGGTACATGTTCTATGGCCCCTTTGTCCAAGAGGGATCTTATTTCCTGCACTAACATCAGGCTCTGCTCTGTGCTAGCTACTGTGGTGAGCTCTGAACTGGACCCGATAACCCTTTTCTACGGCAGATAGAACCCATGGCGACACATTTGGCAGTAGTTTCCACGTTGCCATATGGTCTTTTAGTGAGGTCAACTTCTCCACATTCTGTTAGAGGGAAAGTGTAAGATGCCCTATGACAGCTCGCTGACCAGCGAAGACTGAAAACTTGGGACAACCTTAGTTAGGGGAGGCCCTAATTTAGTACTGGGGGCTAACCGAACTAACAACCTCACATCCCCTAATACATGCCTCCATGACCCATTGCATGGCCTTTATGATCATACTCAGATCAGGCCTATTAGCAGGCTGCGACTGTGGCCGCCTAGTTCCCCTTTTTCTCCACGGAGGAGGCAGGCCTCCACACTCGCTTTCTGTGCCTCCCTCGCACTAGTGCTGACCTGGGCTCCACTCGTGGATTCCCAGGCGAACTCGACACGACATCAGACCTCTCGAGGCTGCTCTGGTGTGCTCAATCCTAGATACTTCACACAGAAAGTACGTGACGTCAAAGCTCACACAACGTTGAGTTCCCTTTGAAAGGGAACATGCATTACTTGGCAAATATCCAGTGGTGGGAATAAATGAAAAAAAAAGAAATTAATCATAAAATTACAGGTGACCTAAAAACTAAAAAATGAACATGAAAAAAATTAACAGGTGGAGATACGTAAATGAGGCATTTGGAAGAAAAAAAAAAAAAATCACATTTGAAGATATAAACATGTACTACATGTGAAAATAAAATGAATCATGTTGGGGAAAATGTGTGAAAAAAAATGCACCATATTTTAAAAAATGAATATATGAAAATAAAATCATGTGGAAAAACAAAAATACGGAAATAAATAAATCGTGTGTAAAAATTAACGTGAAAATAAATGAAACGATTAAAAATATCACAGGAAAATAAATGAATTGTGTGAAATATTAATGTGAAAATAAATGGATCAAGTGTAAAAAAAAAAAAAAAAAAAAAGAATCACAGGAAAATAAATTGTGTGAAAAATTTACATGCGGAAATAAATTGGATTATTTGAAATAAATAAATAAATAAAATCACATGGAAATAATTGAATCATCTGAAAGACTAACATGAAAGTAAATGGATTCATGTGTCAAAATGACGAATCATTTGTACAAAATAAAATCTGAAAATAAAGGAATTGTGTCAAAATCTCATGCCCTACATGTGGAAATTGTGTCAAACACAACATGTACACATGTCTAAAAACCACATGTACAGCACATTTCACATGAACTTTGTATGTATATTAGGAATGCAATGTAAAAGTGTGTGCTTTTTGTTATAGTTCTACATGCTGATGATGCTGCATAAGGTCACGCTTCCACCGAGGAGGAGAATATTTAACTAAAGCTACAGAAGTTAATAATACGATTCCGCCTACATAATGTCAGCACTCTCTGCAGCGTTTCTGTCTTAAAGGTCATTACATGTCAGAGAACAAGATGTTACTCAGGTTAAATAGAACAGGAAAACAGTGCAGCCATTGAGAACCCACAAAGTCAAGGGGTTATGTCAAGTTCTGTGTGGGATCCTCTTTGATAAGGAAACACACTGCACCCTGAAAAGAACCAATTATGGTCTTAAGCATATTCATAAGTATCCAGATGACTCAAATTTGATGAAAAAATAGAGAGTTCGGTTCAGGGACGTGGTAAGCATGCGTACCTTCTCTACTTCTTTGATTTGTGGAATTCTACATTTTTGTCACAGTGGTATTTCTCAGCCCACTTTGGCCCAAAATGTTGCACATGTTAGCACCTACCGAGAACCCCCACTTAGCACAGACTTACTGAAGCCTTAGGAGCCCTGTCCCATTTCTTCCGACCCAGTTTTGCAAACGTACACCATTTAGGTCACCTTGCTTTAATATAAAGATGTTCAATTAATTTCATTTAACTATTAACTAAATACAACTAGCTAAATTTTATCTATGCAAAGCACCGATGTCCCATCCAGATTGTATTCCCACCTCACACCCAGCATTCCTGGGATAGATTCCAGATCCATCACAACCCTGACAAGTAAAGTATAAAGTGCGTATTAAAGATCAATGAATGAATAGAGTAGAGTTTTTTTTTTTTATAATAGCAAAAGTAATTAAATGTGGAATGAGATGTTCAACAAGCACATATGGTCAGGTGTCTACATAGTTTTGACCATATAGTGTATTTGGTTGGGGTTTACATTACTTTATTCTCTTTAAAGTAAATATATGTAGTCAAGGATATATGCATTGTCAAAGAATCCTATACATACATGGCTATAGGTTGCTTTTCAACTGATTAGTGAATCCAATAGATGGACGTCTAATCAAAGACAACATCATACTGTTGTTCATGAGGGAAAGTGACACCTCTACTTCCTCAGCATTCTCTTCTAATTGCCTACTCAACATTACAAACGTTGCTTAATAAGCAACAGTTTAATGCTCTCTATAAATCCAAATCCACTCAGTCCAATCTATGATAACTGCATATTTAATCTATACACCATTAAACAAATAAGCCCCAAATAAGTAAGATCAATAAGGATCGTGTACTATTGGGTGATTTTTAAGATGTCTCATGATTGAAGGTCATCCACTCTATTCCTCAGCATACTGAATCAGAGGATCAGACAGATACGACAACAACTTGCCCAGGGCCAGGAGTTAATTATGGCGTATAAACTCTCCAAAGATGGCTGTAATAACTATGAACAGATCTGGAAATAATGCAGACCACATGATGTGTGTTTGTGAGCACAATCTCCATGGGCAGCAAGCCATGGTGCTAATTATCTTGTTAGAAGACGGTTTATAGCTGGTATGGTGCATTTGGGTGTTAGAAAAAAGGAACGGTTTTTGTACTGAATGCAGCACAAGCTCTGTGAAATGTAATGGATGATGGAGGATTCAGAGGCAACAAGACTAAAAAGACCCCATTAAGGCTGTAATTGGCACATGATTGTATATTTCTAAGAATTTGCACGAAGTAATTTGTATGAAGTGTTACAAATACAAATTGGTTTATGCAAATTCTAATAAATAAGTTGTAAGGGTGCTGTTTGATTGCAGCTTTATTTGTATCAAAGAAAATAAAGAATGGTATTTCCTTGAAATTTTGCACAGGATCAGAATGATAGTGTCCATCCATCCATCAGGGTCACAGGGGAGCCTGAAGCCTACTGTATTCCAGGGAACTCGGGGCACAAGGTGGGGGACAGCCTGGACATTGTGCCAACTCATCACACACACATTCACACACTATGTAGAATTTGGAAATGCCAATCAGCCTACCATGCACGTCTTTGGACTGGGGGAGGAAACTGGAGGAAACCCCTGAAGCACAAGGAGAAAATGCAAAGTCTGCGTACATATGGTGGAGGCAAGATTCGACCCCAGAAGCCCGGAGATGCGAAGCAACAGTGCTTACCACAAAGCCACTGTGCCCCCCAGTGATAGTGTCCCCCCAGTGATTTTAAATTATTCATTCATCTTCAGGGTTGCAGTGGATCTGGGATCTACCTTGTGAAGACTGGACATGAGGCAGGAATACACATTGGGTGGGGTGAGAACCTGGACGAAACCCACCGGGAGTACATGCAAAATCCTGCAAGACAGTAATCTGAGCGAAAGAGTGAACACAGGAGCTAGTGTCATGCCCACCATAATTATATTCTCATTGTTCTGCATGTGCATCTCTTCACATTCTGTATACGATCACGGCTTCCTGTCCTTGTTAGCACACTTTTTGTTGGTTGTTTCTTCTATCTGGATATTCATGTCCAATTGGTATTCCCTTGGTTTTTGCCAACCCTGTGGCGTACCAATGACAATTACTGCAATAGTGCTAATAAACACACTGAGCATACGTACATTTGTGTCTGGCATCGTGATTCCACACGTGCGTTAGAGATTAAATGGTAGAGTATGCTAGGATAGGTAGGTAGACAATCCGCACACTAGGGGAATAGTCAAATGGCTACACTGTATGATGGTAAAAACACATTTTCAAACGCTGTCCTGGAACATTGTCAGGGTACACGATTTCTCAGGGTAGCTATTTGAGCTTTTTGTCCTCAAAGGTGTTACCTGCTGGCACTGTCTTGAATATTTCCAGGTAATAACTGAATGACATGTTTTGCTACACACCCAGTCAGGCAAAGACAGCTTTTATACCCTAGACCAGTGCATCTCAAAGTGAGTGCCATGGACCTCCAGGGTTCAGTGAAGCATTTAGTTTCAGTGATGGAAATCCGAGTTTTTATATTCATTATTGAGTTTTACTGGTAAATTGATTTGACTTGACTGGTAACCTATGGTACTGTAAGGCTGGTTGCTGATTGGAATAAACACATCCTGTAGCAATGATTTAACATTTCATCTCTCCAGCTTACTAATCATGGTCTTACTACTACAAATCTGTAAGAGTTTCGATTGGACTATTCACCCTGAGTTTGAACCTTCAGTTAAGAGTTCTTTCCAGGTTTTATTCCTAAGCACTCATTAAAAGCAGCAGGCAAGCTAATTTCTGGTGCTCAAATAAGTATTTTGTTACATTTCATATCAATGCCATAACCTTTCATACAAGTTAACTTCTTCGTCTGAAAAAGAAGCACAAACACCAGCTGACAGATTCTCTACATCGCAATCAGACTGAAAATGAGTGCATATCTCAAGTAACAAACGTGTTTATTGTGGCTGCGAGGGCCTCGCGGAGCTTGAATGATATGCAGATTCGACATGAATAAACAGGAGATCACAGAAAGGTTATTATAATTCAACTAAAGACTACCGGCTGTTGGTGCTCAGGAGAAATACTAATTGTGTCAGAGGAAGGGTTAGAAATTACTCTACATGTGTTAAAGCTAGAAAAAAAAAAGCTTAGACCAAAAATGCAACTAAAGTCTATATTAATAGATGCATGGTGACATTTATCTCTAATTAACATCTGACAATCAATAAAAGGTCATTTGGGAAAAAGTAAATAAAGACAAGCATCAGAATCAGCACTCGAGAGGAAGAGGAGATACTGATCCCATTTATGAAGGATTCTCAGTGGAACAGACTGAAATCGAACTCTCTAACTGAAAGTTCATCCTTCCAGTGACTGGGTCCATCATTAGTTTAATGTGCTGGCGTGGGGCATTGGAGAGCTGTAAGATTTGCAGAGGCACTTCAGAGACATCTCAGCCTTGGAGTATGATACTCCCACCAATTAATTCATGCTGCAGATCACGATACATCAGGCAGTATACAACTTTATAAAGCAGAAACAACGCATTGCTGTGTTCGATTCTTTTAGGTTACAAATGCTTTACAAATACCCAACATGAGCATTAGATACTCGTAATAAAACCTAATCTCGGTGTAAACGCTTGATAACAGCAGACTTCTTCGTGAGCAATAAATGTTCACTTTTAAGAGAACAAGATTGCAGACAGGTTCTTTATGGTGTCCTTTGAACAACAACAACAACAACAACAACAACAACAACGATTTCCCATTTTGCTACTGAAGGGGCAGTGGCATGGTAGTTAAGGCACTGGGTTACTGATTGGAAGTTCAGAGGTTCAAGCCCCAGCACTGCCAGGCTCTGGGTTACTGATTGGAAGGTCAGGGGTTCAAGCCCCAGCACTGCCAGACACTGGGTTACTGATCGGAAGGTCGGGGTTCAAGCCCCAGCACTGCCAGACACTGGGTTACTGATTGGAAGGTCAGGGGTTCAAGCCCCAGCACTGCCAGGCACTGGGTTACTGATCGGAAGGTCGGGGTTCAAGCCCCAGCACTGCCAGGCACTGGGTTACTGATTGGAAGGTCAGGGGTTCAAGCCCCAGCACTGCCAGGCTCTGGGTTACTGATTGGAAGGTCGGGGGTTCAAGCCCCAGCACTGCCAGACACTGGGTTACTGATCGGAAGGTCGGGGTTCAAGCCCCAGCACTTCCAGACTCTGGGTTACTGATCGGAAGGTCGGGGTTCAAGCACCAGCACTGCCAGACTCTGGATTACTGATCGGAAGGTCGGGGGTTCAAGCCCCAGCACTGCCACTGTTAGGCTCTTGACCCTTAACCCTCTCTGCTCCAGGGGCGCTGCGTCATGGCTGACCCTGCGCAATGAATTTCTTTTCTTCGCATACCCCAGTTTCCTGACATGCTGGGGTATGCGAAGAAAAGAAAATTTCACTGTGCTGTAATGTATATATGATCAATAAAGACTCTATCATTATTATGGTTTGCACTAAGATCTCTAAGAGTTGTTCATGATATCATGTCAATGAACATTCTAGGACGTATTTGACAAAGCCTACACTTTTAGGAAACTTTTCTGAATCTGTTGCGAAGAAATGAATTTGTTCAGGTCAGTAACCTTAATCAAATTCCTCATTATTCTGTCTGCATTCCTTATTTCTTTAATGCTCATTTTCTCCAAGGGGGTTAAAGATTTGCTCTGATGTGCACTGACTGTTGTTCAGCCAAGTAAATATTCAATGAGAATAACCATTATGGATTAGATTTAACATTGATTTATTAAAAAGATAAGTAAGTCAAATAAATACAAATCAGTGACCTGTGTCAGATTCTTTTTCAGGTCTCCTAAGCAAACTGCTAGAAAAAGCCGAATGTCTAGCTTTTCTAAGCAATTAAGCTTTACCTGGTTTGGCATTTTAGTCATTTAAGGAACTCTATCCTGCTATAGTGGTGTTAGTGCTGAAAATTTTCAGATATGATCCTGTATAAAAATGCATTGTTTCCCTCTCTATACTCAGACTGTCAGTCTTCTTATTGACAAAATCCCTTAACCTTCCAAAATCTCAAATACTCCCACTTACAAAATGCCAAAAGCACATTATTTGAATCTGCTAATACATATGTATCAGGGAGCTCCATTGGCAGCTGGTCTTTTTACCCCTCTGGTCCTCAGATTTATACAATTTTCTCTCTGGAATAAGCTGGCAGAAGGGGTGACTTTAGACAAGGTTTTCAAGATGGCTGATGGCTACAAGAAGAGTACAGGGCTCAAGTCTGAAGAGCTGAGTCAATCACAGGCTTTCTTGCCATAGTATCAGTGTAATAGTTGCAGTTCTACAACGGATCTCATAAATATGGTGATAGGAATTCTCACAAGCGAAACAGATGTTCTTGAATTTATTATGAATCAAGTCGTACAAATGGTGCTGCCATTAACCATCCATAATTTTTTAATTGTTTATAGATTGGCTCATGCACATGATTTTTAAAAAATCTTTGCAGCTACAGTAAAAGGCAGAGGATATATCGCTTCCTCTGTCGGCGTCCATCCTGAAGAGGCAGCAGGCCTATAATCAATATACTTAATGTTGATGATTACTCACTGCAAATCCGCAGGAACAAAAAGGCAAGAAAGAGATCATTAGAACTTGTACGAGCTTGTGCTTGATAAGATCAGAAGTGTTTAGAGTCAAAAGTGGTTTTTATAGCCTTAGCATAAGTTAATTTAAATTTATTAGTATTCAGATGGTAAGGACAGATACTGACTTCTTAATGCAGCCCACTGCACATCATTTACATGTAAAGGATAATGATATTGATAATTATTATGGTACAGTGAGAAATGAATCATATTTTATTAACATTTATGGAAGGAGTCATCAGTATCATGTGACCAAGAAACTGCAAAGCGTAAAACACAGCACACATAAAGTTCTGACTGTTACAAAGCACTGACATTGGAGACTCCTTCCAAAAAT
This sequence comes from Stegophilus panzeri, assembly GCA_024331685.1. Taxonomy (NCBI): domain Eukaryota; kingdom Metazoa; phylum Chordata; class Actinopteri; order Siluriformes; family Trichomycteridae; genus Stegophilus; species Stegophilus panzeri. The sequence goes on from JANDJT010000071.1 coordinate 24,666,834, forward strand.
GTCAAACAAGTGCATTACTATTATGCTTTGATTCTCTATTATAGAAAATGAATCAACAACTTTTGTCCAATCAGAATTGAGAATCCATCCGTGCTGTGCTGTAAGTCGTTGTTCTTAGAGTGTAAAAATAGAATGTGCAAAGATTTTTCTAGTAAACACAGAGCAGCAGAGTGGATTGATTTCCCCTGCATGTGTATTCTATCTTACGATCATATGTGTTTGTAATTTGGTTGAGGTAAATAGAAAACCTGTCTAACAAGTGATATTTTGACTACAGTCAGCCGACACCTGAGTTTATTTCTTCCTTTACAAAGCGAGGCCTTGGATTCTAAAAGCGCTCTCATAAATCCTCACAAAGACAGTGCCATGTTCCCCAGCTGGTTTTACTGACACCCCTCATGATGCAGTTTGTTTTATTACACAATATGACACAGTGGTAAACTCTGTCATCACTTCTCTGTCAGCAGTTCTCTAAATATGACACCCTTTTCCCTGGTGTTATAATAAATGAGCATGGCAGGTTCAGCTTGCCTGGCAGTCATAAATCTCTCTCACACACACACATACAAAAATACATACGTACATACACATACACATACATATACATATATATATATATATATAAAACCTTCCACTCGGGAAATGGAAAACATTTTCAGCAAGGCCAGCCCTCAAAAGCCACTCAGATATGTCTTTATGTAGTTACATCTAGATAATATGTGCTTCTCCCAAGGCCAGACACTGATGCAAATAAATACAAAAGATGAATATCAGAGTGAAGTTTTAGCCTTCTCCATAACTCTCAATGTGGTGATGCTACCACCACCATGCTTCACTGGCTGGATGATAAAACTCTGGATGGTGTTCTCAGGGTGATGGGCAGTGTTTCTACTACATTAAGTTTTACCGTAATCAGTTTGTTGGTGTTGGTTGGTGGACATCATGGTGATTTCTGCACTAACAGAATGGACTCCACTCTGAACGAAACACCTCCACACTGACCAATGATGCGCCAAATCCACTGTACTGTCACCCCTTTATGACTTGAAGCAGGACAGAGTTTCCATTCAGGGTTTTATATCCTCAGGCATTTCGATTTCCAGCCATAAAATTGTCTCTTTTTTTTTGTTTTTTTGCACCGAGCCAGGGAATGATGACAAAAAAAGCAAATCAATTGGCCTTGAAGCCTCAGAGGTAAAAAAAAAAAAAACAAAAAAAAAAAAAAACAAATATTGACATCTTTGAGGTGTATTAAAGATGTGCGCCATTAAGATGCTTCGAATTACCTCTCTATCTGAGCCGATAAAGATCTGTCCGTATTCCTGAGACGCCGTTGTACATGTCTGAGCTGCATTTTTCTTTTGCATGTACTGTATAACACACAGCATACACACAAACTGCACTACAAACACAACAAGTAAATACATTTTTCACAGACAAGAGATGTGTTTAATCCACCGTGTAAGTCTGGCAACCCTATTAACCCCAGAACTTTTTGATTAGAGTGTAGACCTATTTTTAAACCCCTTTTATTTACGTTATTTCTAATGTTAGTATTTCTAGTAATCCTGTAACTCCAAAAAACAGTCATCATGTAAGGAATAATTGAAAATACCCATTTAAAAAAAAAAAAAAAAAAAATCACCATATTATTTTGTTTGTCTTGCAGTTTCTTCATTTTTGCATGTATATACACTACATGGCTAACACATATGAAGCACACCCATATGGGATCACACCCATATGAAGCACACTATTGCCTGAAATGTCTTTATACTGCAGTGTTGTAGCATTAAGAATTTCCCTTTAATGGAACTATAATTCCCTTATGTTCTCCTCTCCCAATTCTAACAGTATAGACACGGTGAGAAACTGTCTACAAATTGCATCTTTCATCCTGTAAACATTAAACATGTATGAATCCAGCGCACCAACACATGCGAGTTATTCACTCTTATGATCTGCCTGCACATTTCGTCTCAAAGCTCATGACGCTCTTCCGTTCACGGATGTTCCCATGAGATCTCGGACTTCCTCATTAGGAGCAGCAGACCTCTGAAGACTCTGATTGAACTGCGTAATGGGCTAATCAGATCCCCGAGAGGCAGGAAATCACCCTGACATGTATAGTAAATCACCTGCAATTCACACATCATCATAACCGTGGCACATGCTCAGCTTTCTGCACTAAATCACGCATCGTTTTGTAAACCTGCAAGGATATGATGAGGACCGTGTTATACACAAGTGCACATTAACAGCTGTAATTAAACTCTTATTTGCACTCAACACACTTGTGAATACAACACACACACACACACACACACACACATTATGTAGTAAATGTTTCAATTAATTCCAGCATGATGTCCCAGAATACTGCAAAGTATTATAGACTTCTATTTAATTATTACTAAAAGGTCAACATTAATTCCATTAAAAAGGGAACAAGGGGTTTACATGTTGCTGTTTCTCTGTAACATAACAAGCTACGTCTTTTTTTTTTTTTTTTTTTTTTTTTAATTAACCTCAAGAGAGAAAAAAAGAGAGGCTGATGTTCCACATTAAACATAACAACAAACAAACAAACAGTATGGTGTGCCGTTATTGAAATTGTATTTCTTGGCAAATTGCTGCGGTATAAGAGGAATAAAACACTTGCTGTTATTGGAAAATTATAAGCTTTGAAGTCGCTAGAATAACTTCGCTTCATCACACCACTCCGTCGTTGATTATTTTCCTATAACAGCACAATACAGACTGGTTTATTGTCATTTATGAACGTACATTTGACAAATGCTATGAATTTAGCCTTGCTACAATGCATGGATCCGTCGTTCTGCTTGCATTGCTGGTATATTAGCACATACTTCAATAAAACTCATATACTGTTGGTATGAAAGGTATTTCATTTCAAAGATGTCATATAAAGGTTTAACTCGAACACACAGCGCATCCATAATCTGGAAACACATCATCGTTTTCTCAGAACCAACAAGAACAACAACAAAAAATAAATAAAAAGGTTTGACTAGATCTGATCTCAAAACCGTGTCAAATGGAGGTTATTTGGAGAGGTCAAAAAGTGCATGCTTGCTCTGCTCATCTCAAGTCAACACCCAGCTTCTAAATCTGAAATAACTGAAATAACCAAGTCCACGCCTGGGGTCATTGAACAGGAAGACACCCTAACCATAGGCAAATAGTTTATCATAATCCAAGAGCTAGCAGAGGTCAAAATCGGAGAAACTAGGGGAGGGGGGACTACATGAAATATACATCAGGTATATTTCCTTAGATATTAGACTTCCTTGCTCAGGGATTTCCTTCTATGTGGTTTGTAAACTTGATATTTGGACCTCAACTGAGGTTTGCTCTTCCACTTAGTGATTTAAAACATTTTTTTTTTTTTAGAAAAGCTGGATAGGTCTCCGAATTGCAGGCAAGGTAAATTAAAGAAAATGATTGGAGAAGATATAATCTTTCACACTGGAGTGCCGTGTCAGTGCTTCCTATGAGGAGAAGATTGAGAAGAAAACTCAGCCATAACAACGCTTAAATATTTCAACACCACGCTGTAAAACTCTGACAATAAGTGCTTCTGCTGGAAGTCCGTGTCTTTCCGTAACAGCATTAGGTTTAATAAGCGTCATAATTCACTCATTTCTGGCACTCGCAGCAGATGCATTCTGAAATGATTTCTTTTTTTTTTTTCTACAGAGAAATGAGGAAATCATATGGCTGCAGGCCAACGACTGAGAAATGCATGACGGAATGTAAATGAAGGGCAGAAGTGAAGCCACCCACACACATTAATATGTTAACTGTCAGCCTTAATGATAACTTATGACAACTGGTTATAGGATTTTGTATTATTACAACATTATTCCAATTTAAAGTTGAAATCGAAACTGGTGTTTCAGAGCTATACATGTTCCTTGGTATTATGGACAGCAAGTTATGAAGCTTTGGAATTTTTTTTTTTTTTTTTTTCATTTTAACTGCATACAGTGCCCTCCACGAATATTGGCAAAAAAACTTCAAATATATTTTTCTCATATGAATTCATAGGGGTGCCAATAATTGTGGCATGCCTATATTTAACATTTTTTTTTTTAACCTGTGTTGTGTTTGCAATTGTTTCATATCCATGAGAGCAGAGTATTTTTGTGAATTTGTTGAACAAAAGATCTAAAGGTTAAACAATAAAGACAATTTTTCACAGCTTTCTTTGCTCATATTTACCAAGGGTGCCAATATTAGTGGAGGGCGGTGTAGTCAGTCACTTCTGGGATGCCTCCTGTTGTGTTCTGTCCAATCAAATGCTCTATAGAATGTATACATCACACCCCCATCCCAGGGGTGTGTCATATGGAATCAAATCATGGCTCTCAAGCCATTTCATGTAATCATTGTCAAATTGCTGTGTTATAAAAGGAATAATAAAAAAAAAAACTTCATGCTGTTTTAGGAAAATAATCAACATTGTAGTCCTTACGTCTCACCCCGATCCCTCCTTAGCTTTCTCTCCGAAAAGAAAATAAGGGGCTTTATTAGGAAAGCTCATTCATTCAATCTGTCACGCAGTCCATCTGGTGTCTTCGTTTGTGCTGACAGGTATTTCCTTTGCCTGATGAGTTTTATTCCATCAGAGACAGAAAGTGTTCAGCAGCTTCCAAATAACGTGCAGAAAATTATCTACCCCCCACCCCCTCACTCCCCGTCTACCAGATTCACAATTTACAATTTTATGCACGACAGATCCTGAAAGTGCATGACTCAGAAATCTAAATGGAAAATATCATGGGTTCAGGTAACTACGCGTATCATGAATATGCAGAGGCTGCTGCTTAGGAGATTGAAAGAATTGTGTGTATAAAGTCTGGGCAACAAGTTTCATTATGCCAGTATTTGTGCAGAAAATAATGCATTTTTTTATTTCCCCTTGACACAGAGTCCATATTTCATAGCTAGATAATAGCTAGATGCAGTGGTGTTTGTGAAACCTTTGGAATTCTCTATATATCTGCATAAATACGACCTAAAACATCATCTGATTTTCACACAAGTAGATAAAAGTAGATAGAAAGAAGCAAATTAAACAAATGAGACAAAAATATTATACCAATATTACATATCTGTGAGAGGCAAAAGTATGTGCACCTTTGCTTTCAGTATGTGGTGTGAGCCCCTTGTGCAGTAATAACTGCAGATAAACTTTTGGGGTAACTGTTGATCAGTCCTGCACATCGGCTTGGAGGAGTTTTAGCCCGTTCTCAGTACAGAACAGCTTCAACTCTGGGATGTTGGTGGGTTTCCTCACATGAACTGCTTGCTTCA
>JANDJT010000071.1:24695070-24720557 GCA_024331685.1 Stegophilus panzeri
TTACCCACCAACCCCTAGCACAAGACCCAATACCTCTAGCACATTACCCACCAACCCCTAGCACAAGACCCAATACCTCTAGCACATTACCCACCAACCCCTAGCACAAGACCCAATACCTCTAGCACATTACCCACCAACCCCTAGCACAAGACCCAATACCCATAGCACATTGCCCACCAACCCCTAGCACAAGACCCAATACCCATAGCACATTACCCACCAACCCTTAGCACAAGACCAATACCCATAGCACATTATCCACCAACCCTTAGCACAAGACCAATACCTACAGCACATTACCCACCAACCCCTAGCACAAGACCCAATACCTCTAGCACATTACCCACCAACCCCTAGCACAAGATCCAATACCCATAGCACATTACCCACCAACCCCTAGCACAATATCCAATACCCATAGCACAAGAACCAATAACCTTGAAAACAAGACTAATTAACTCTATGATCAGAATTAATAACCCATAGCACAAGGCCCAATAGGCATAGGACAAGATCCAGTAATCCTTAGCACAAAACCTTGTAACCGATAGCTTGGCAAAAGAGTCCTGACTGATCTTACTGCATATGAATCTGAACCCTGACTCTGTGATTGATATATAAACCACAGCTCCTCATGGATCAGATTCTCTCTCACTTCCCTGTGGAGAGAGAAAGAAACAAGTCAGAATAAAATACCACATGCTCGTGGTATTAACTGTGACAAAGACAGAATTCTTATTTGGACATCACAGACAAGTACCATAGTTTTCAATACTGTAGTTTCAATGATGTGCTGATGAATTTCGTGTTTTTTCAAACTTTATTCTTTTACACTTTTGCTCATTTGTTGTTGTTTTTTTTGCACCAGATATCTAGGTTTGGTATTTCTCAATTACTTCAGGTCTGTTCTCTGTCAATGTCAAAATGGGCACTTTATGAGGAAGACTAATCATAAAATTCCCATTTCTATAATCCTATATTTCCCAGAATGCCAAGTTTGGTCACTGGTAGGACCTTCTCATGTGGGCTGGAGGCAAAATCATCAGTCATAGTAAAACCCTATTTGATAACTGACTGATGGGGTTCTGACAAAATATCTTGTGCCTGATCATTGTCAGCTAACTTTGACTTGACTTTGTCACAGTGTGCAAGAAAATTCCCCTGGGTTTAAAGTCTGCATTTTATATTTCTTCTTCTCAATTTATTTCCCATATCACGTTCCACATCTCTGCTCCTCAACTCCGCCAGATGTTATAATCTAAAAATCATATTTTTCCCCCATTATATTTGGGTCAGTATGTCTTAGCTGAATGAACTGATGTTAACTACTGCCTCCTGTGACCCTGACAGAGACAAACAGAAGGTAAACGAAATCACTCAAGGACTTGATGCCACATTATAAAAGCATTATTTATCATTAGGTGTGTTAATGCTTTACTAAGACCTAAAATCTGGTTAGAATATTATGTATGTATTATTAATGCCTATACAAATGTGTTACCATGCAGTATAACTATACCTCCTGCTTATTATATTATAATATTGCTGCATCCTAAACCTAAATATACACCACTAATTTGGATAGAAAATTGAAGTGATCATCGTTAAATGACTACACGTGTCTGGGCTCTGCTGTATGATACCATCTATACCTGAGTACCACTGGCACTGAGCCACCACCACAGCCAGCCTCCACTTCAGTGCCTTGGAGTGCTCCCAAAACAATAATCCCAAACACGTGCACCCAGGAGGAGTCCGCCTCGAGTGGCAACGGCTGGATGGAGATAACTGCACCAAGCAGCACTGACTTACGGAGCTTAAAGGCAAGCACTCAAAAGTTGGACTCCAGAGACAACAAATGTGCTGCATTGCTGGATTGCTGCTCACTAACAGCACCTATGTGCCTAATTCAGACTCCGACATAAAATCAGCCCTCTAGCTCAATTCCCACTGCAGAGGAAACCATTAATGAACTTAAGCTTCAACTGTTAAGGGTAAAATTTGAATAAATCAGTGCAATACATGTGCAACAGAAATCATATTACACTGCATAAGTAAGTAAAGCTCAGTTGAAACCACTGATTCTGAATCTGCGAGCACACAACATGTCTATCAACAGACACTTCCTTATAGCTCACTGAGCTGTTAATGAGCTGGAAGTTGAACCGCCATGTTCAACTCCGACCTCAGAGGCGTCAGAAAACGAGTCTCGTATGCGTCGCTCTAAATGTAAAGCCAAGTGTTACTGGGTCATGATGTGCAACCCTCGGCTCAGGATGCGTTCTTTCACAAAGAGCTGGTCACGACGGAATTCACTGCCACAGTGCAAGAATTTTATTTAGCTTTAAAGGGCAACAAAAATAACTGAAGTATTCCTTTGAGAATAGGGAGGAGTAGAAAACAAGCATTTGCATACAGTACACTTCAAGCAAAGTGATATCAAGGTGCTGGAAGCAGATTTATCTAGTACATAACGAACAAAGTACATTCAGCCTGGTTTCTTTACTGACTTCTTTACTGTTGTTGTTGTTTTCCAACACCTCAACTAATTGATATCCCCACAGCAGTGAAGAGGGAATATATTAATCAACTAGTCTATGTAACCACTAGCAGCCCAGGAAGATGACCTCCCAACTCCTCGGTATAAAACACGCCAGTTGAATTAATTCTTTGTCAAGTCTTGCCAATTTCTCTATTGCGTAAGCTTTGATTGTTATACATCTGACTGCCTATATTGTTTTCCTGACCCAGTCCCTCGTTCCTCTCGACCTGTTCATGGATTAAACTTGTGTCAAGTTTGCTCTGCATGATTGTGTACTGACTTTAGTTTACCCTGCTCCTTCGAGTCTACTGTGCTTTGTATACTAATAAACCTCTGCACACGTCCTCATTCTGGAAGGCTGCACAGCTCTATGGCAATTACAGACAATAAGCTTGAGTACATCCGATCTTTCCTTCATCGATATTCATTACTGCCTCACTCCTTCCCTCTCTGAAAGATATGACACCTTGTGAGAGTTTAATGACATGCTGTGTGTGAAGAGTTTGACGTTGAGGGCAGGGAATTTAATCATTTGGCAAATACCGGTCCCTTTTGCACACTCGGACTGACACAAAGAAATTTTAATGAAGGTGAATGTCAAACTGGGCTCTCATTTTCCATTATTAGAATAAAAAAGGCCAAACATCACTGTCTAGAGTCAGGATCAATTTACAGGCACACCAAGAGTAAAACCAAGAGGGCTAGGAGGTCAAAACCTGGAATGAGCACTAGAACTAAAAACAAGGAAACTCATAAACTGGTGGTTTAAATAAGGTTTTATCATAGTATATTGCCCCTCAATCAACCACAACCACCATACAGCTAGGCTCAACCACACTCAAGTCAACCAGGACAGGCGCGACCTTTGATGACCACTTTGATGGCCACATTTCAACAAATGCTCAGCCCTGTAGGTTCATTCTCTCTACTTCAGACCCTATCTCACTGATCATGCCACACATCTACTAGTCCAGGCTCTTGTTATCTAAAAACTGGACTACTGCAACGTACTACTCCGGGTCTTCCGGCCAGCTCCATCAAACCCCTTCAGATGATTCACACCCACGTCACACCCCTCTTCTTCTCCCTCCATTGGCTTCCTGTAGCTTCCCACATCAATTTCAATGCCTTGAAGCTCACATACAAGACCTTGTCTGGAACAGCACCCCCTCTCTCAACACTTTCCTTGAGGTTTAATGTTCCCTCTTGCAACCTGCAATCACTTAACAACTAACACCTGGTAGTGCCTACTTAGCGAGACATGAGGTCCCTTTCAGAACATTCAAACTGACTGTCCCTCAGTGGTGGATTGAACTCCCAACCTCAATCCAGACAGCAGTCACTCACTGTCTTTAAAAAAATGGCTAAAGACCCACCTCTTCCATGAACACTTAACTAAGCCCTAATTGTCCCCACTCAATAATAATAATAATAATAATAATAATAATAATAATAATAATAATAATAATAATAATAATCTGCACTTACACCTCTACTCTGGGCACTTTGCTCCTTCTTGTATGGTAGCACTACTTGTATTGTTCTCTGCTTGATGTATCGCTTTGCTTGTAGTTCCTCATTTGTACCGTAAGTCGCTTTGGATCACAATTTCTATTGCAGCCTCATCACTTAATAACATTAATAATAAAATAACACAGCTTTCCACATAAGTGAGTAACGGCGAGGTCCTATAAATGATTTGTTACTGTAGAACGATAGACGAGACTTTTAAAGAAAACGAATCAAGACCTTCTGAGCAACTGGATTCGAAAAATCCAATGGTGCTGTAGTCTAACTGGTAGTTAAACTATAGTGCTGCTTTTTATTTTCCTAATAAAAATATTTGCATGACTAGCAGTGGTTAAACATTGTCCATGAAAGCACACCTCAACAAAAGACCGCCCACACGTACAAACAATTTGTAAATCACTGCAACACGAAAGCAGCTGAACCGAGAGTTAGCGCTTTGGTGTAATCGAGACAAGGTGAGCGCGAGAAGTGAATTTCACCTTTCAACACATCTGCACACAAGCTGGCGGCAGTAAATTTGGCAGTAAATAAATACTCATGAAATGCAAATGGACTGACACAAGAGCATCCAAGAGAGAGAATGAGAACATGTTTAAATATTCCATTTGTGCCATGTGTTATACAACAGCCCTGCTGAATTCCCGAACTTGAGTCAGACTGAACTGTTTTCTATAAAAGCAAGGAATTTATGACATGTGTATAGCGGACAGTGCAGATAAATAGGAACCTGACCAAAAATGTACTGTTTCTTAACGTAGAATAAGTGTGTAATTATTGCTATAGCTTTAGAAAAGCTGCAGATCTGAAGATATCATCCACCAACCAGTGCTGGTGTTGTTTCCAGATCTGCACTAACTCCAACAAGAGTACAAAGTCATTATTATGCACTCATATTGTTGATTTAGAGCTTTATACAGTATTTTAGGATATTTTATTGAGACAGAATCATGAGGAGGTAGTTATATGGCTGCGGTCCAGCATCTGCAAATTGCACTGGAGTATATAATTTAAAAATAAGTACTTTAAAGATAAAAAAAAAATACAGTGGGAATTTTAATTAAGCCATCAAGCACTGCTACTAAACTGCTTTTGACTGCAAAGCACAAATTATAACAGAGCAGGAAAAAAATACACTGTCAGGGAGTTGGAGTTTGATACATTAAAGACTCATGTACTGTATTCAAAAGGAAATCTTTCACACAAAGCATCACAACACAAAAGCATTTTACTATGAGGCTCCGTGGCATCTGACAAATGATAAATGATGCCGTCCTTAGAATTAAAAGACCTGCCAAGCTCTGAAGACAAATATTTAAGACTGTTTGTTATATATTGCTATAAATCAGATTTGCTATCTTGTTGAAGCTGGTTTTAGACCAATTTTAGTAGTCTTTTGTCACATTGTACACGATGATTTCATTACAATCTTTAGTCATTTTCTTGCCTGAATTTTACAGTATGTCAGACTCTGTGATAACATGTGTAACCATTAGATCTGTGATTACAGAAAACATACAGTCTAAATACCAAACACCGTAAATGCAATCTTCTCTTAATGTTCCTCAAGTCTATAATGGGTATGTCACATTTCCCCCATGGAGATGAACATCACGACATTGTTTTTATTTGGCTTTCAGTTCTAGTCTTGTGTCTGCCCCTGACCTGTCATTGGGTTCTTACCTGATTGTGTTCACCTGTTCTGTGTTCTTCCAGTTCTGTATTAGTTTGCCTCCTTATATCCTGTGTGTGTGGTGTGTCATTCCTAATCAATAGTTTTATACATTATCAAGCCTTTGTCTCTGTTTGACATGTTTTAGTATGTCATTATTTTGACCCATGCCTGTTATATTTGACCTAGGACTCTATCGCTATCAGAAACATCTTCTGACCAATCAGATTTGAGAAGTGCTGTGGTATCAAAACAATTAGCTCATACAAAATGTATACAGTACTTTAGTTAATGTGTCCTGCCTTTGTTGTTGTTGTATTTTTTTTTTTTTTTTTTTTTACCTCAATCTGAAAGCAATAATGGATTTGCCTGTGATGACCATGGCTCCGTGTGCCCTACCCCTTGTTTAGAATTATGCTAATGTTTTCTGAATAAAAAAGATTATTTTTGCTCATACTGAAGATAAAGATATTAAGCTCTGTTAAGAAAGTGCACTTAAAGTGAGAACCAGTTTCAGCAGTTTAGAGAATAAAGAGGGTAAATACACAGGGTACTGTATTAAGAGCTACTACATGGTGTACTATAGTAGACGTCATGAGTGTTACTGTACATATTATACATACACACACATATATATATATACACATACATACACACACACATAAATATATATTTATTTGTGTGTTTGTGTGTCTGTGTGTGTGTCTGTGTGTGTGTGTGTAATTGATTTATTCTTGTCCAGGCGAAGAAGATGTGTATGTATTACAAGATGCCAGATGTATCTGTACTGCTTTTTGCAGATCACAGTCTGACCTTTTCATTTCATCTACTATTGTTACTTTTAGCATTCAAGGATGTAATTTCTACCAATAAGCAGTTTGACATTTACAGAACGGAAACAGGGGGTGAGTGTGTGAAGGGTACAGCTGTAGTGCAGAGAGTGTATGATTTGGCCAGGAATTCATTTTAACTTCACTGCAAGTCTCTAATCAGTCTAAAACAATCTGTGATATCCCTGCCATCTGACTGGCATTCACCTGACCCCCAGTCTTTCTCTTACAGGTGGTGAGATGGCCATTTCAGGCTGAGCATTACTGGGTTATGTAGGTGGCCTGGGTTATGTAGCGGGCCAGTCTCCAGATGCTTGCTTGTGGACACCTCCAGGCCTTGTTCCATGCATAGATCCAAGTTGGGTGTCTGTTTTGTATCTTACATGGGAGTTATTAGGATTGTTCTTTGTGTACCAGTCTGTGGTGGTGAAGCAAGAGTTAGTTTCAAACAGTCAATCTATGTCTCTATTCTCATCTATGGTCACAAGCTGTGGGTAGTGACTGAGGTCAAAACTACTGGTGGCGGAAGTACAGGTGGAATAATTGAGATTCATCTGAAGGATCTGGAATTACTTTCCATGATAGGCTGAGAAGCTCGCAATTCCATGAGAGGCTCGGAATAAAGCTGCTGAAACTCTGAATTGAGAGGAGCCAGTTGAAATGTTTTGGGCACCTTTCAAGTATGTCCCCTGGTCCTGATCGATTCCCACTAAAAAAGTTATCAAATATGTCCTTTTGCATGGAGACCCTAGGATCAGATGTTCCCAAGCTAACTGGGAAAAGAACTTCAGCAGGTTATTGGTCTGTTACCATTAAGCTTGGGAAAATCTAGAGATCCTCCAGAAGGAGATGGAATCTGACCTTCCCAGCCTGTTACCCCCCCTTTGCAATTGTTTCAGAAGTGAAGACAAAAGGTTGGGCTCAAACACTAGAGCAATGTAGTATACACCAAATATGAAGCAGGATTTTTTGGACCTTCCACTCAGTTTTAACCTCCAAAAATGCGTAAGCCATCTAGATAGACCGAGATAAGGGAAGAACAAACGATATGTCTGAAGGCAAAGCCACAAGGTGAACCATTACAATCCGTTAGAACAAGTGTTGTATATGAGCAAGCTGTTACCCAGTGTAGCAGACCTGCTGAGGAAAGGGTCGATGTGTTGTTAGAAAGACTACTCGAGATCCGGGTCACGTGCTGCTTATAAACAGTTCTCAGGTTTGCAGCTCAGTGTAATTACAACATGCAGATGATGTTCTACTGTGCAACGTGCCATTGAACGTACTGACAACACTTCTTAGGAACTTCATAATGCACAAATGTATTTATAGAATGTTACATAGCATACAAATTATCTTTTAGTTATTTGGCAAAATGTGGTTTATGATGCTCATTTGAGGATCATTTTGAAATCACTTCCAATGACATTCTTATTTAGATGATCTAGCTTTGTAGGAGTTTTTTTTTCCCCAATAGTTAAGGTTTATGGAGAAGATGGATGGTGGTTGTAAGCAGAATATTTCTCTTCGTTATTTAAATCGCAGTGGATTTTGCATGAGATCAGGTTTACTCTTCATTAGGAGTTCATTAGTAGAAGATGCAGGATTAGACTCTAAACTCCCACATCCATTCAGCCATCTGTGGTAATCAGAGCCTGGACATCAGAATAGAGACGTTCAGGCCAAGTATGATTGTGTTTAGGGACACAGGAGGTTGTCATGGCAATGACAAGTGCATTAGGGTATAAAAGTAACCAGCTATAACTAATGCTTGGGTTTAAGTGTCAGTTTTGGTCTACATCATGCCAGATTGAGATGATTTCATTAACATCACTACATCACACGATGATATGTGGCCAGGCCTTGGCTACCGTTCATTTGTTATCTGAGAGGCATGGAAGTATGTTGCATCTGTAAATCAATACTTTGCAATTCTCTTGTCATCATAAAGAGCTAGCATTGATCAGGTGTCACCACTGACAAAACCCACAGATCTGCTTAGCTCTTCAATTCGTAAACTCTAAAACTGACATGCTGTCGATACGCCAATTAAAATGATGAGTATATGGGACACATTTTGGAGCTTGTTCAATTTCTATCCAGTTTTCTACTTCCTAGTTGCTGACCGCTAGAGCTGCATTTATAATCCAGTGTGGTGTTAGGAGCTGGATTTGAGGAGCTGTGTCCTGCAATCACTCCACTTGTTTCCTAACCAGCCCCTAGGACAGTAAGTGACCTCCATGATTGGAATAATAATGACCTTTGGTTAGGAGAGCACACTCCAGCTGCATCTTAGATTAGATGCACTTCATGATTAGTTAGTGAGAAATGCATGATACTGATACATAGAGACATTCCTACACATTTCACATGGAATCCATTTGCGCTAACAAAACATTTGAGGCAGAATCTGAGGCAAATTCCCTCTGGTCTGAAGAAATACACAAGCCATGCATGCTGAAATTTTCTCTCATTACCAATGCCACGTTCTACAAAGCAGAAAAATAGGTGCTTTCACACATCAGTGTATAATGCAGTGACATCTCAGCTTCCGCCGCTGATCAGCACAACACAACACACTTTAAATCATGACACAATGTCATGTCAATGCCGGTAATCAGCATCAAACTAAAACTCAAAGAGTACAGTGTGGCCTGCAAACATGGCCACTGAGGACTGCAACTTACAGCCATTACAGACTCTCTCACATTCACGTTCACCAGATTACTGATCCCACACACCTGGACTCAATCACAACCACAGTACTTTCACTCCATTCACTCATTGCAAAGTATACACTCTGTGTTTCTATACCAGTCTATACCAATCCATTGTTATTTGATTGTCTTTCTGGTTCTGATCTTGCGTACCCTAGTTCACGCGGTTTGTTGACCAAATGACTTTAAACTTTTTCACTTGTACTCTAAAAATGGAGCAACGACTGTTAGTTCAACACTTTCATGCAGGTAAAGATAATATCACACATACATTCACACTTTCTGAGAAGCAGCCATGCTTTGACAGCTTGTACAGCTTTTTTGCAGGTTTGACATGTGCATAGATTTTGTGACAGAAAATAGGAGGAAAACTTGAAGTGAAATACAGTGCATTCAGACAGTATTCAGACCCCTTCATTTTGTTATGCTGCAGCCGTATGTTAAAACGTTTTATTTTTCCCCACCACATCAACCTACGCTCCATACCCCACAATAACAAAACAAAAAAACCAAACATATTTGTGACAACTTTATTAAAAAGAAAAAAAAATTAATATCACATAAGTGATAGACATAAGTATTATACATAAGTGATAGACACAAGACATAAGTATTCAGACCCCTAACTCAGTACTTAGTGGAAGCACTTTTGGCAGCAATTACAGTATCTTTTAGTGTATGATGTGACAAGCTTTGCACACCGGGATTTGGGGATTTTCTGCCATTCTTCTCTACAGATCCTCTCAAACTCTTTATGGGGACTTTCAGTGGACAGCCATTTTCAGGTCTCTCCAGAGATGTTTGGTTTGGTTCAAGTCGGGCTCTGTCTGGGCCACTCAAGGACATTCACAGAGTTTTGCCTAAGCCACTCTTGTGCTAACTTCGCTGTGTGTTTAGGGTCATTGTCCTGCTGGAAGGTAAACCTGACAGGGTCTGATGGGTACACGGAAACGCAAACACATTATCCCTATTCTTGCTTCACTACACTGGCTACAGAACTGATTTCAAAACATTCCTATTTGTTTATAAAATCTC
Organism: Stegophilus panzeri; assembly: GCA_024331685.1. Lineage (NCBI taxonomy): Eukaryota > Metazoa > Chordata > Actinopteri > Siluriformes > Trichomycteridae > Stegophilus > Stegophilus panzeri. Next base: position 24,705,394 of record JANDJT010000071.1, read on the forward strand.
TTAACTATCTAGCTCCTTCATATCTTATGGAGCTTCTATCCTTTCATAATCCCTCTAGAACTTTCAGGTCATGTGATCACGCACTACTAATGGTTCCCAGATCTAGACTGAAGCTTAGCGGTGATCGTGTTTTTTGCTGTGGCTGGCCCCAAGTTTTGGAATAGCCTTTCTCTACATATTAGAACTGCTTTAACTATTTATAAATCCAAGTTAAAAACGCATTTCTGTTCCTTGGCATTTGACCAGCCGTATAGAAAGTGTTAAATTTGTTACATGGTTGTTGTTATGACTGTTACAAAATTAGGTTTTCCATTGATATTTTTATTCTATTTTAGCTTTTGTAATTATTGTTGTAAAGCACTCTGGTCAACCTATATTGTTTATAATGGTGCTATATAAATATATGAATAAACTTGACATTGACAACCTTTGGACCTAGTCTGAGGTCCTGAGCACTCTGGAACAGATTTTCATTAAGGATATCTCTGTATTTTGCTGCGTTCAGCTTTCCTTCTACCCTGACCAGTACCCCAGTCTCTGCTGCTGAAAAACACCCCCACAGCATGATGCTACCACCACCACGCTTCACTGTTGACATGGTAATGCATAGGTGATCAGCAGTGCCTGGTTTCCTCCAGATCTTTTCTTCATCAGACCGTATAATCCTGTTTCCCCAGAGTCTGAGAGTCCTTTATGTGCTTTTTTGCAAATTCCAAGCGGGTTTTCATGCGCCTTGCACTGAGTAGAGTCTTCCGTCTGGCCACTCTGCCATAAATCCCAGATCGGTTGAATGTTGCAGTGATGATTGCCTTTCTGCAAATTTCTCCCATCTCCACACACGATCTCTCGAGCTCAACCAGAGTGACCATCGGGTTCTTGTCCACCTTTCTTATATATTCTCCCCCAATTGCTCTGTTTGGCGAGAGTCTAGGAAGGAAGAGTCCTGGTTGTTCCAAACTTCTTCCATTTAAGATTTATGGATGACACTGTGCTCTTGGGAAGCTTCAGTGCAGCAGACATTTTTTTGTATCCTTCCCCAGATCTGTGCCTCGACACAACCCTGTCTCTGAGCTCTGCAGGCAGTTCCTTTGACCTCCTGGCTTGAGTTTGTGCTCTGAGATGCATTTTCAGCTTATTTACACAAGTGTGTGCCTTTACAAATCATGACCAATCAACTGAATTTGCCACAGGTGGACACCAATCAAGTGTAGAAACATCTCAAAGATCCAGAGAAATGGGATGCACCTGAGCTAAATTTCAAGTGTCATAGGAAAGGGTGTGATATTTCTTTTTTTTTTCTTTTTCTTTTTAATACATTTGCAAAGTTATTGCTTTGTCATTACAGAGTACGGAGTGTAGATTTTACACAGAAAATGTGTAAAAAAAAATGAAGGGGTACTTTCTGAATGCACTGTAATTGTATTTTGATGTTTGTTATAAATGGCAATGAATTCAAATTGCATGTATTTAAATCACCATATGAAATTGAGGAGAAAGTAGAAAGAAATCATAGAGGCACAGTTAATTAAAACTATGCATCTACTCTCAAGAGGGATCTAATAATAATCATGGGGTGATGACAAATCCTACACAGTCCAACATTGTAATGGAAAACAAAATCACTCAGAGAAAATTTATATTTCCAAAACACAGGTTTTGGAAAAAAAACAAACAAACAAAAAAAACCCAAAAAACAACAGAGCAGGATAATCCACAACCAAATGACTAGACACAGAGGCCAAAGTCAAAACCAGAGAAAGATAAATACAAGAAACTCAGGAAAGTCATAAAACCTAGAAGAAACATGATTTAGAACTGTAGGTTATACAAGACTTTGCAATCACGATTGGAAATACAGCAAGGATAATTACAGTATTGAAACAGGAAGTAAACTATAGGTCAAACCAATCATGGAAGGAACCAATTGAAAGTCCACTGAGACTATTTACGGAAAGTACTGGCCAAGTATGAGAAGAAAGCTCAAGGTATTAGAATGAGTGCATTAATAAAGACATGCACATCTGTCATAGCTGCTGTTATAGAACATTAATCAACAACCTCTGACCAATCAGAATCCAGAATGCAACTGCTAGGGCTTGGAGAAGCAGTATATCCTCCATTGTAGATAGGATATAATGCAAAAACATTTTGCTAAGACTTCCTGGATGATTTACAACTTTCAGACTTGTTGAGGAGAAGTTCACCTACTGGCTCTAACAACCACTCTCCATTCTGACATCGAGACATTCCTAAGGACAGATGGGAACATGTGATGTGTCAGTGGGGACAGAATCAGGGCGGATGTGACAGATAATATATTACTTTTTTCTCCCTCAAAGCCTGTGGGAAATACAATACCGTCCACAACACGTTGTAAACATATTTTCAATGATTCAGGTTTCTAGCCTGCATTGAGCTGATTTATATTGGTGATTTGTATGTAAGAGCAGATGGAAGGTCAGAGGATGAAGCTCAAGACAGATGTTTGTACATGTTTGAACAGATGGTTGAAGTTGTTTGATTTTAGATGGAGGACGTTATGCAATACTGGGCTAGTTCAGTGCCGATGAAGGACCATGGAGGCTGAAACTCTTACAAAGGGCCAGGTGTTGGGCGTACTGTATGTGTGGAGGCGCAGCGCAAAATAGTAGTAGCAATGTAGTTGTGAAATGTGCTCAGAGTTGAGCATATTACAGTTACATCAATATTTATGTGGGGAACGGGCATAGCATTCAGAGTCGAGTTATGCAGCTGCTCAACTGGAAGTTTCTATCTGCAGTACATTCATCACATTTTTAACAAGATGGCTTTCAACGTCATCATTTGGCAAAATAGCACTTGATCCAGCACATGCGCGTGTACTGTCACTTGTGCACACGTACAACTTACTAAATCGAGGTTAAATCAGGGAAGAAAAGTGTGCTTAAATCCAAGGTCAGAATTGCATTTAACCGAGAAACACTTCTGTTTTACGCAACTCCTCCCCATGCAACTCCTGCATACCTTCTGAATAAAGATTAATCTGGAGTTACGTCAGAGTGGCAAACTGTCTTTTACAGGAGGGCAAACACCAGTACAGTGAGAAAATGTAGAAGAGAAGAATAGTGTTGAAGGAAAGGGATTGAACAGAGTGCAGGACTCAACACAGGCACGTGGAGGTCCACTGAGATTTGTATATCACTTTGGAAGATTGGGGATAATGCCCCTATGAAGCAGAATGAACACACACACACACACACACACACACACACACACATTTTTGTATTATGCCATTGATAGTGGTTAATATATATATATATATATATATTATTTTATATAATTGTTAAATATTTGTATTCTTTTATATTTAGAGTATTATATTATTTTGGATTGTTTTTTTAAATGTATCCATTACTATTGTTTATTGTACAAGTGAATAATCAATATGACTGCGATTTTGCATATTTCCATTTTTCCAACAATGTCATATTTGTCCAAAGGGAACAGCATATAAAATATAACTTTATTTATAAAAACATCCTCTACACGATTGTTTTTTTGTTGTTTTTTTAAACGCAAATGGAGTCATCTGTCCCACTCATGATTAACTCTGTGTTAACACATCTGGCATTACGCATGTAATTACATGTCCATCACAACCTTGCGACAGCTTCCTAATCCAGCCATGAGAATGATTTTAATAGGTTCTCTTTTTTTTCAAAATCATTTTCAAAGGCTATCTGAAAAAAGTAGGAAGCCAAAACAGCTCTGACCCATCGAGGTATGGACTCCACAAGACCTGTGGAGTGCTGTGGTATCTGGCACCAAGATGTTAGCAGCAGATCCTGTAAGTCCTGTATGTTGTGAGGTGGGGCCTCCATGAATCGAACTTGTTTCTTGGGAATTTGGAGGCCACGTCAACTCCTTGAACTATTTGTCATGTTCCTCAAACCATTTCTGAACAATTTCTGCAGTGTGGCAGGGTGCATTAGCCTGCTGAAAGAGGACACTGACATTAGGGAATACCGTTACCATGAAGAGATGTACTTGTTCTGCAACAATGTTTAGGTAGGTGGTACGTGTCAAAGTAACATCCACATGAATGCCAGGGCCCAAGGTTTCCCAGCAGAACATTACCCAGAGTATCACACTTCCTCCACCGGCTCGCCTTCTTCCAATAGTGCATCCTGGTGCCATCTCTTCCTCAGGTAAGCGACACACACACACACACACACACACACACACACACACACGGCCTCCACATGATGTAAAAGAAAACGTGATTCTTCAGACCAGGCCACCTTCTTCCATTGCTCCATGGTCCAGTTCTGATGCTCATGTGCCCATTTTAGGTGCTTTCAGCGGTGGGCCGGGGTCAGCATGGGCACTCTGACCGGTCACTGTGTGTTCTGACAATTTTCTATCAGTGCCAGCATTAATTTTTTCAGCAATTTGCACTACAGTAGCTGTTCTGTGGGATCGGACCAGACCGACTAGCCTTCACGCCGCCCATGAACCTGTTGCCAGTTCAATGGTTGTCCTTCCTTGTACCACTTTTGTTAGGTACTAACCAAGGCATACCGGGAACACCTCACAAAACCTGCCGTTTTGGAGATGCTCTGACCCACTTGTCTAGCCATCACAATTTGGCCCTTGTCTAAGTCACTCAGTCCTTATGCTTGGCCAATTTTTCCACATCAACTTCGACACATCAACTTTGAGAACTGACTGTTCACTTGCTGCCTAATATATCCCATCCCTTGACAGGTGCCATTGTAATGAGATAATCAGTGTTATTCACGTCACCTGTCAGTGGTTTTAATGTTATGGCTGATCAGTGTATATGTCAATAAGTTTATACACATTTTTGAAAGAAAATGCTGTTTTAGGAAAAAATTAAAATCTCCTCATTCTCGCCCCATCTGCCAATTCCCGTCCAGCAGCCAGCTCTCCCTTATCATTCCACAGCTACCAGCAGGCAGGGTAAAGGCTAACTAACACGTGCTTCCTCCGTGACACGTGAAGTCATCCAACTGCATCCTTTCAACCTGCTACTCATGCTGTGCCAATTTCACCGTCTTGGCTCCCAGCCACGGACGGTTGTGGGATCACACTGATTCGAACTCACATTTCCCCAATGATAAGTACATGAATATTTAAGTTTGTCTTATTGTGTGCAATATTTATTCAATGCTTTTTGCCTCTTTGCTTTTTCAAGGGTGCCAATAATTCCGGAGTTGATGTTATCTGTAGGAAATCAACAGGTATTATTGAAATGCCTCTGTAGACTTGCTACAGCGATAAAAGCCTGATATTTCTGTACTGTATATGGGATGAAAGGAAAACGAGAAGCTTGACTTTCAGTGGAAACAAACACAGGGAGAAAATATTTCTCAGTCCACGGTGAATCTCTAAGGTTTAATTAAAGATGCTAACGAGTGCAGTTTCGGCAAAATGCTTCGTTCTAGTTCCATAAATGCAGTTCTTTTTTTTAGCTCCTTTTTAAAAGGGCAAATGTGCTTCAGAAATGAGCGGATGTAAATAATGCAGAGCTGATAGTATATATTAGTAGTAAAGAGTGTAAACAAACACAAACTGGTGTGAGTAACTTTACGCATCATTACACCGCCTCATTACACACCCACATGGAGTGATCCTTCACTGAACACTCAGCAGGACAGAATCGTGTTCGAGGCGAGATATAGATACGGAATAACTAATTATGTGAGCAAATGTGTGTCTCTAGTATATTACATTACAACAAACTCTTAAACATGTTTTGTAGTTTAGACTGTACTGCTGTAAACTAATTATTGTTATATAAAGCCTCAACTTGTTTAAGTTACAATTTACTAATATTAAATGTTAAAAAAATACTTACATTTACTGTTAAGATCACTAAATCACTATTCGGATGTTATCCATTCTGGAAAACTGTATCTACATATTTTCGATGTGTTTCTATGCTGTTTATGTACAAAACTGCGGCACTTCTGGCTCCAATTCCTCTGTGTATAAAAACAGTAGAATATATAACAATATACTGAATTGTAGCTGTTCTTTGGCTTGTTGATTTTGGGATAAGTAAGTAAATTCCTACAACACCGGTTTTTCCCCTTATTCCACTACAACCTCTTTAGGCAGTCCATACAGGATTTCGCAGAGCTTTTTTGTGATTTTTTTTTACAGCCAAAAATGTTTGGTGCGGATTTTTTTCATGAAAATTTGCAACGCAGCTTGCGGAGAGTTTGTGTTTTTCTTGTGGAAAACTACTTGAATCGGCGAAATTGCAATCGCACAAAGTTGTTTTCTGCGCTTTCACAGTGATGCCTGTTGGTAACTAAGACCTTTTACCTGTACTCATGTTCGACGCACGTGAATCGAAGAGGGCTTTAGCTGAATGTGCGTTGTGATGACCTCACATGATACATCTTGGCCGTGTTCTGCGGATAAGCTGTGGTAATTTAGAAAAAATTTGAAAAGCTCCTCGGAATATTGTGGAGATTGCTTGATTTTGCATTCATTTCTGCGATGGTGGAATTGCAAAATCCTGGAGGGACTGCTTAGGAAGCTTAGGCAACGTCCACATTAATCCGGATAGCTCTGAAAACTGCCTTTTCATTTTTAAAATCGCTCTCAGTCTACATTACACTTACATCCCTGTGCTGCACATGTGTATAAACGTAAGAAAGCTTTGGCCTGCGTCCTTTCTCTCAGGCGTTGATTTAAAAATGCAATCTGAAGGTTGTACAAAGTGACATTAATCTTTAACAAAGCTAATTAAACTGGACAGCAGGCACAACAACTGCAGTACATCATCCACCGTCTTCTTTATTTTGAGATGAATAGGTCACATGACTGCGTCACCTAATTTTATTTTTGCTGGACCAAAACGCTGTCTCGGTGTGGACGGAAACCTAGAGAACAATTCATTTGGATTAATGTAGACGTAGCCTTAGATTAACCCCTGAAAAAGGAGTGTTTATATATACAGTACATATGAGAAACACTGATTACTATTAGTCGAGTATCTGCTGTAGGAGTCCCTGTGAATGAGCTGGTTCTATAGCACTGAGAACGTATTAGAACAAGTGCATTAATATAAACCTGTAACAAAGAACATCTCACAATAGACTTCATATCATATCCATACTCCATCTCCTCCCTGCTTTACTCCTTCACCAGTTCTTTATCTGTTATCTGTAGCTTGATAGTGATGGATTGTACTACAGTGGAGCTGCGTAACAGCGCTGGAAGCTTTCAGGGACGGAGAGATCTCCACAGAGAAACTAATGATGGACATCTATAACACAATTCTGTCCCGCCAAAGCCAATCTCCTTAACAAATGAACATTATGCTAATGGGAACTGCAGGATAATTCGATCATCTAGGGGAGAGAGAGAGAGAGAGAGAGAGAGAGAGAGAGAGAGAGAGAGAGAGAAGTGAACAGCATCATAAGTCCTCACTTTACCTCACACAAAGTTGATTATACTTGGCTGCATTGTAAAAACAAACAAACAAACAAACAAAGAACAAATACGAAACATGCTGCAGGTAGCAACATTTGTTGTAAACAGGAGGTTCGATAATGACATTAGAATATAAATTAGAGAGGCTAATGAGCGAGAATGATTCTGTTGGACTAAAGAAAAGCTATAATTATTAACCCTACTGCTCATGCTAATGTGTGCACATGGGAGAAGCATTCCTTACGGCAACAAATACAGCTGTGGATGCAGCTGTGTAAGGAAACAACCTACTTTCTCCTCCTCTAGACAGATGGCTGCAGAGAATTTACCATCATCCGAAAGTTGTGTGAGTTTCCCATAACGTCTGTTCCAGCACTCATTTGCTAGTTTGAGCATGTCCTGGAGAATGAATAGTTTTATTACAAAGTGTTCAGAGAAAAAAATTCCATAATGTACGGCTTATCCTACACAAGGTCGCAGGGGAGCCTGGAGTCCAGGGAATTCCACACACAAAGTGGGGGACACCCTGGACTGGGTGCCAACACATCACAGGGTACAATCACACACCCATTCACACACTACAGACAATTTGGAAATCAGCCTACAGTATGTGTCTTTGGACTGTAGGAGGAAACCCTTGTAGAATGGGGAGACCATGGGGGCATAGACCAACTCCACACACATGTGGGCGTAGACCAACTCCACACACATGGGAGCGTAGGCAGATTTCAAACCCCTGACCCTGGAGGTGCGAGGCAAACATGCTAACCACTCAGCCACCGTGCTTTCATTACTAAACTACATATAACTTTCTTTATCAAATTTATACATATTTTATTACTGAAGTTTAAACAAAAACCAAGAAGATGGTTTAAAATTTGACTTTCTACCATAAGTAATATGCAAATTCTTGGCTAAAAGAAAGTAGTTGTTTTTAGCAAAAAAAAAAAAAAACCTGCAGAAACCTTGGCTGTAATAAATCAAGGCTTGTTGTGAGATGCTGGGCATTGCTGTCTGACCACAAATCAACTTCATGTACTGAATCTAAATAGGCCTGCTGCTATGTACACAACAGCAAAGCCAACACACACCAGAGCTGGCCAACATGAATCGCCCAGCTCCACGCACACGCACACACACACACACACACACACACACACACACAGTCTTACAAGGTAGAAGTGCTTGTTCACCCAAGTGCCAAACACAAACAGAAAAAAATACTACCATTTGTACTGCAGCAAAACAACAACAACAACAACAACAACAAGACCTCTCTCAGTGGAGGTACAACAAAAGTTACTTCAAATCCCACAGCGCTGTTGAATTCTTGGATTCTGATTGATCAGCAGCTCTGACGCTACTGCAGCTGCAAATCACAGCTTCATAAAGTATTACTACGCTCGTTCTAATACGTTATCGTTTCTATAGTAACAGCTCCTTGTACTTCGTGCATCATTCTGGACATAGAAAGGGACCTGTTTGAAGGCTTCTTAAATTCTCCACTAGAACACTAATTTAAAAACATTTCAAAGTTACTCAGCAATATGTCAAACCAAAAAAAAAAAAATCATTAAATGATATTAAATTCTTTTATATAACACTCCCTAAAGCTTCAACTCAGAAATAAGACACGTAACAGCAGGAAGTAGAAACAATTTCATTTTCAGTGTCTACTTTACCAACGAGCAGCTAATGGATGATGCGTTGCCTTTGGGAATTAGCATATAAATAAGTCCTGCACTTATCAGGATTACTTAAGACTTAAGCGTTCATTCCGCAGTCATGTACAGTAACTGTTTTCGACTTTCTGGAGAATTCCGTCATGTTCTGCATGGCCTTAATTCTTTTGTTAGGTTTAATAAACTTGTCTCATGCACTAGATCACGCCAGTGTCTTCTTCTAATTGGTAGAATTTCAACTTTAATGGCATCTAAGCAAACTTTCTTTGACAGGGGATTAAGAGTTTTACAGTGCAGCTTGGCAAGATCAGATCGTCATCTTCAGCTTTTGTTATACAAATGCAACAAAAACGCTGATTTTTTGGTAAAAAAAAACAAAAAAAAAAAACAAAAAAAAAAAACCCGACTTTCCTGCTTTCAAATAATACGAAAAAAAAATATAATGAGATCATTATACAGGAAATATTATGCCATGTAAGACAAGAACACCTTCTGTGAGCTTTGCTCTTTATGGAGTTTTGTGGGCGTGGCTACAAGTGAATCTTAGTGCCGCTTAGTTTCATTTACAATGTGAAAATCATAACTTGAGTTTGCACAAGGTGAGTGTATAGACATTTGCTCCATGATGATACCATGAACTACGTCATTACTGTACTGTAGGTCACGGCGCATTATAAGAAGTCATCAACGTAGTGGATACCATGTCATGCCTTCGGGGTTTCTGCAGCACTGAACGCTGCTTTTACTCGTGCTGAAGATGAGATCAAATGGGACAGATACATTTTCTACATGGTATTTCATTATGCCTTAATTTACTCCAGACAAAATTAAACATTATATAAACAACACACTCTGTCTCTTCTCAATATCCCCATATGTAATAAATAACACACCCTCAATTATTCTTTAATTGGTTCTACAGTGTTCTGTAAATGGATTTTAAATTGGTACAGGACCACTTGTCAGACACGACGGGAGAGACCAAACATGTGCGGTAACAGACCTGCTATGAGAATAAACATGCTAGGATACAAATAAATAGCACCGCTTGTGTTTAGTGTGATAGTACAAGTGACCTTGTTAGGTCCAGAGGGCCTGATTTACTAAGATCCAGAAGAAAGAGGCTAATTTGTGTGGTGCACAATCTGATAAACTGTGTGTGCAGGTAATTAGTGGACATGTTGTGCATGACTTACAAAGAAAGACTGTCACGATTTCCCTTTCTCAGCATGTCCTGTGGCTCTCAGTGCAAATAGTGCTACTTCGGTGCTTTGCTTCGAGTTCCTGTCATGTATTGTTTGTATAGACTTGTGTGTTATGTTTTAATTGTGTCTTGTCTCCACCTCTGTCTCGTGATTGGTATGTTCCCTGACTGTTCTACACTGTTTGGAGTTCCGAGTTCGTTTCTTGTTTCCGTTTCCCTTAGTTTTTTGTTATATGGAGTATAATTTTTCTGATGTTCACAGATTTGGTCCATGCCTCGAATTATGTTTATTTGATGATGATTATTGGTGTGTACTGAATAAACACCATGCTGAGTTACACACTCACTCAGTCAGTCTTAAGGACTGCATAAATGGATAGAGATAATTAATAGTCATTTTTTTAGACTCAATATGATTAAATATAAATAAATAAATGTGCATAAATAAATAAGGTGCCCTAAGGCTCGCACTATGATATGTGTTCATTACAGCACATATTCTGTTCGAAGTTCTGCAACGAAAAGCCCATTTTGACTTTTCTGTTAAAATTCAGAGCACAGACTTCATTTACACTATCAATGAATGAAACATTTCCCTTCAGTGACCGCGACGGTGCCGACGTCCGCGTTCACTCACAGCCGCCTCCGGCCACTGGCGTAAAGTCAAACTAATCAATGTGTGTGTATTCTGGATGTAGTGCAGTGTTCTTGGTAAAAGGGGGGGAAAAAAATCCAATTTAAGCTCCTTTGATTTTGCTAATGAAGCTGAGAAAACAGAACGTAAGTTTGAACTCTGAAGCTCGTCTACACCATATCGTTGAACGTGGTTAATATGCGTCAAAGTAAAAAGGCTCGGAATAACACAATAACATCTCTCTTTATATTCAAACGAAGCAGGAAATTGAGTTAGAGCACAAGCAGGAATAATTTTAGAAAGCGACATGCTCTATAATAGCTATATTAAAATATAGAAGAATAATTACATACATGGACGTGTGTATTTATTTCTTTTATATAAAAGCTTCTCATTATGAGTCTAAAAAGCAGCTTTGTGCCAGATCTGTGTCCTATATTCTTACAAGAGTGATGGAAATCCAGGGAAGTGCAAGTCAATGTCAAGGCCTGAAGCAGCTTCATTCAACACAAACCTCAAAGAGACACTCTAATTATCCGGCGTGAGAAGTGAGATACGTATAGGGGTCCATGGCTTTAGTGAAGAGTAAATAGTAATGTCAAGGAAAAATTCACCCTGAACGACTTGCATATTCATCATTATAATGAACATGTGATCTTCAACATTGTCCAAGAGTTATTTTAGAATGAAATCCTGAGTTTTGCTATAAACATGTTGGTGTGTTTTCACTTTGCTTTCACTGCCATTTCACACGTCATCTTATAGATTGCTGAGCAGAGTCTCTCTGAGCATAACTTCCAGCGTTCGATCCAACACTAGTTCTACACTAGATTTCTCATGAATATGATGAATAAGAAATGGTGAGTGAGAAGCTTTGACTCTTTTGTTTCAAAGAGCGAACAGTGAAACCTGACTTTTATCTCATAATATTTGAGATTGTTTAGCGTTTTTGTTAAATTCTCCTGTTCAACTCCATCGTAACTGCAGTAGGAATAACAATATCTCAAGATATTGAATAACCCACACAGCTTGCCATCTTACCAAGAAATACCAACAAAAGTGTAAACTCCTCTGTCCTGAAGTGCTGACACTGGAGACTCCTTCCATAAATGTGAAATAAACATCTCCTTATAGAAAACATCATCATATCAACAATTACTAAGCACGGTCCCGTACTATAGAAATAAACTTATTGGAACAAATACATTAATAGAAAAATTGACGCCTTCTGACCAATCACAATGCAGAATTCAACAGCACTGTGGTATATTAGTATAATATAAATGTTTTTAAGCATAACAAAAGGATGATGGAAGATGCAGAAGCATTATAATTTCCAAATCGAGCACCCTGCTGACTTTCAGATGCTGATTTTCCACTCAAGCCAAATTACCTGTAATTAATCCCATTAGCTGAAGATTGTGTGCTGCTTGACTCAAACATGAGGAGATGGTATAAACCTGAACACTTGTGTGTCCAGGTGGATCTTACTGCATCTCATCTGCACTGTTAGGGATCAGGTTTGCTTTGAGGTAAAGTTCTGCACACTTACCTGTGGAGAGAGAGGAGGAGAAAAATACAGAGCTTAGCACTAAGATGGATTATCATAAGCCATGCTAATATGCCCAGCCCAGCTTTGGAAGCTACAGTTAAATTTTGTTATTTTGTAACTTCAGGCCGAATATGAGTACATGATTTTTTAATTTTTTTATTTTTTTATGGGGGGTGGTGGGTACTCGTAGATACTGATGCTGATTCTGAAATCAGTAACCTACTTATTGATAATCAATCATTGATGTCACAGAATAAGTACAGTATTGGGCCAATACCCAATAACCGAATCAGTATCGATGCATCCCTACATTCAAATGCTTTCTCTTAATCCATTTAAAATCCTCCAGTCATTACTGGATAGCCAATGTTCCTGAACTCCAAATAGAGAAGAGGTGCATTTGTCAATCCGAATGGGATGACATACTGTAATGTCCTAAGGTCTCGTTTTTCCTCTCTTTTCATTGTGACATGGCCTTCATAAAAATTTGTTTAAACAAAATGGTTCTCTATTCTACTGATCCTCCAAACTAATACAGCTGCCTTCATGGGTGCATGTTCATAGCATCCATTTCGCATCACTACACAATGCTTGTGGTGTACACATTTTCACAAAAAGCAAAACATGCACGTGTAGGTGAAACTATCTGGATCCAAAATCAATGGGATATGTAATTATACTGGCATTTCTAATGGAGCAGCACCAAATCCTAGACATTAGAAGCCAAAAAAAGCATTGTTATGCTACCAAGAAACCACAAAAAGTGTAAACTTCTCTATCCTAAGGATGTCAGAAAGTTACCTCTGACTGGTACAAAGCAGTGACAGTGGAGACTCCTTCCATAAGTGTTAAATAAACATCTCTTTATATAATGATTAAAAACATTTTTCAATACTTTTATATGGAGCATCTGGCATGCAAGTCCCTCTGTATGTTGTTGCTATAGAAATGAAAACGTTTAATATTGTATTACAAGAAATGTGTATTAATTAGCACAAAATGTTTTTGCTCTCTTTCCTGCATGTCAGTGGATAATTCTGCTCATTATACACTCCCTTGAACACATCAGCATATAACGTGTACTAACTGCATCTGAGTTTCTAATTAAAATATATCTCATTTCCAGATTTCATCTTGTCCATAGTCCCTTTGCTAAGCTATACCTTCCAGTTTTAGTTCCTTCGTTTCCATTTTCAAGTCAAAAAAAAATTAATCTTCTGCTTCTGCTTGTTGATTTGGATTTGCTCACCATGAGTTCAGCCCAGCTTCATTAGAAATGCCTGAATAAACACATATCCCATTGATTTTGGCTCCAATTAGCTTCACCTACATGTGCACCGTTTGAGTTTTGTGAAAATGTGTACACCACAGGCATTGTGTAGCATTTTAATTTGAGAGTGTGAAATTAAAGGATGAACCTTGGTTCATCAAGAGAAACAGTGCTGGTTTATCCTGGAGCTTTATATGTGTTTTGATGAAATCTGTATCTTTTATGCTTTTTAAAAAATAAATAAATAAATAAATAATGGTAGCCTCGGGTAATGATGCTCTCTAAAAAAGGTTGATACTGAGTGCCTAAAATGTAGATCTTATTTTAATAATCTACCTTGAAAGTGTGAAAAAAACCCAAAAAAAAACAGAATTATAACAAATAGGTAGGTGGTAAGGATTGAGGATTGGAACTGTTCAAGTGTGTCTTCAGGAGGAAATTAGTAAGGGTCAGTCAAACAGTCTTTGGGAACTGGTAGGATTGGTCAAGAATGTCTTCAGAAGCAGACAGGATTGGTCAAATTTTCTGCAGGAGCAGGAAGGTTTGGCCCAATGGTCAAAAATTCTTTCATAATTTACCTTGAAATTATACTAAGTACAGTTATAAATATAAGAATATAATATGAAGAATAAGCAAGTATTTTGTGAGGGTCTAATGTCATTTTCCAGGAGAAACAGCACTATATCCAGGAGCCCACATTAGGACTTTGCTTTGTATGAAGCCCATTTCACTGTGACAGGTTCTTCTCATTATTCACCATTTTATTCAAGCACATTGTTGCATTTACACGGATGCACAAACAGAAACAGCCGGGAGTTGACAATAGATTGGCAGTAATAGTGCAACCGCTCGACCATGAGCTGAGCTAGCTGAACTGACACGCCAATTTACTCATCTTATTCTACCTAGCAATTGAGGGGGAAAAAAAGAAAGAATTTCGAAGGAGGCTATCCAGCAAGCAACCATAAAAGTGAGCACAAGACAGTGTTAAACCAAGCAATTCAGATGAAAGTGAAAGACAGTTTTGGGAAACGTTGCTAATGGAATGACATTGAAATGGAGTTAGACATTTCAGTTATGAAAATCACCATCAATTGCTGCTGTCTGACTTTGCTTGACTTTGACACACATAAAAGACTGTCGGATCTTTGGTTTAAAGCCTGGATAAGTCATATTTTATCTCTCTGAGTATTTCATCACATCACACTCCAAAGCACATCTCTATAACTCAGCTATATGATATTATCTCAGGCTCAGAATGAGATCATTGGCTCATTTTTCTTTTGTGGAAGGACAGTGGTGGGATGGGGGGTGTGTGTGTGTGTGGGTGTGGGTGTGTGTGTGCGTGTGGGTGTGTGGGGGGGGGGGGGGGG
>JANDJT010000071.1:24720657-24740562 GCA_024331685.1 Stegophilus panzeri
GGGGGGGGGGTTGTATGAGTATTTCTTGGATGTACTTATGACACTAAACGATTAAAAGCTTACTGGGACCGGGTTCCTGCTGGACCCAATTAACAAAAAGTTCAGAAGGTGGTATGTGGGAGTATGTGGGATTGGTCAAGAGTGTTTGTATATGTAGGAGGGGTTAATGGCGTATTCTGTGATCAGGAGTGTCTCCAGAAGATGACAGGAATGGTCAATCATGTCTCTGGGAGAGGATGGATTTGGCTAAACTTTCTGTGGAAAAAAGGGAGGGAGGGACTTGTCATGATTGTCTCCAGTCCCAGGCAGGATTGGCGGATGGGATCAGTGAAACATTCACTGGAATAGTCAAAAGTGTCTCTAGGTTTGAGGGGTTTAGTAAAATCTTCTACTGGAGCAGATGGGATTGGTCAAATTTTCTGTGGCAGAAGGCAGTATTAGTCAAACTTTCTGTGAGAGTGAGTGGAGTCTTTCTGGGCCAGGGTGAGACTGGTCAAAGTCAAGAGTGCCACCATAACAGGGCAGGATGTGCCAAACAGGAGCAAGTGGAATTGGTTACGCTGTCTGTGGGAGCAGGGGGATTTGCCAACCTTCTGTGGGAGCAAGTGGGATTGGTCAAACTTTCTGCAGGATTGGGCAGGACTGGTCAAACTTTCTATGGAAGCAGGCAGGATTAATCAAGGGTGTCTCCAGGAGTGGATGGAAATAGTCAAACATTTTTCAGAACAAATCTTTCTCGGGATTGGCCAAACTTACTGCAGGAATGGGTCGGATTGGTCAAGAGTATCTCTAGGCCCAGGTGCAATTAGACACATTTTCGGCAAGATCAGACGCATTGGTCAAACATTCAGCAGGAAAAGACAGGCTTGTTCAAGAGTGTTTCCTGGAGTTGAGGGGATTAGACAACTCAGACCAATCAGACGGATTGGTCAAACTGACCGGATTGGTCAAACGCTGCACACACCACGACCACCAACAAAACTAATAATTTGTCCTCAAATCTAATCAAGCAGCAAGACACAACATGAGCAGCATGGTCAAACAGATGCCGTGCCTGGCATAGTCATTATTTATTAGCATAAACAAGGCTGGATAATGAACACTGCAGGTTACAGCATCTGGAGAACTTTGGCTCGGAGAGTCCCACAGGAATGGCACTGATGGTTCTCTGCAATTTTCCGCAAATTCATGACTGGATAATAAGCAACCTGGTGTCAATAATACATTGCAGTACCTGGCAAGCCTGAAAAGTTTTTTTTATTTTTTTTTTTATTAATTTATAATACTTTCTTTGAACCATGTGTCATAAGACTGGGACAACTACATCATAAACATGTCATGCTAGATGTCATATGCTACCACGAGTTACAGCAACAATTTAGGTCCATTGATATGAGATTGTTGTTAACCGTTAAGGATAACTGTCATGACAACCTCAAACACAAGCTAATGATTGTTAAGCATTTTTTAAAGATTAATAATTACTTTAATATCTTAATAAATGTAATTAATAATTTAAATTAATACGATAGTTGATAGCAGCCAGAAGATCTAGTTGGCTGGCAGGTGTCTACTATCATTACGTGCATTTCTTATACCGTCATTATAACTTTTTCATGGCAAGCGCTTTGTAATGCTACACAGACCTTACTCGTTTTTCAACTAACCTTTTGAGGGGACACAAAAAAAAAAAAAAAAAAAAGAAATGTTTTGAGCGGACACTCTAGCAAAGTATGTATCATTACGTAGCTTGAAACACGCTAACTAAACTAGCGGAGATTAGTGTCACATAAGATGTTAAGACCTTTAATATTATAGTCACGTCAGAACTTCTGATGAACAGGTTCTCAGAACATTCCAGAGGTTCACACAGATGGGTATTGACTGAGAAGAAGTGACTGTACCAGTACAAAACAGGGAAAAAAACAGTTCAGGTCTCAAGGAGAGGACAAGGAAGTGTGAGTGACCTTTTTGCCAAAACTTTCCAAACTGTCCAGCTGGCAGCATGTACGTCAAATAACAGTTCTCCGCCTTGGTGCCATATGTTAGAGAGGGCAGAAAGAAAGCTGAAGGGTTTGCAGGGTAAGAGGGATTTGTGGACAAATGCATATTAGCCATTGCCAAGAGTGCAGTATATGGGGTTTTTATGCAAATAGTGCGGTTGTGGCAAATATCAGGTTTTCTTCAGGGAGCATGTTTGCAGAAAATCCAAGATGGAAAGGTTACATTTATTGGAAAATAAATACAAGGAAAGAGAGGACAGGGATGGGGGATGGAAAAAAAATTGCAGTGTATATGTATAAAAATACATACTGGCTTTCTCAGTCTCTGAGGCTCTCGTGAATAAATATTCAAGTTTCAAACACAATTTCATATAAAAAATGTATAAACCTTTCACACCAGGCATTTTTCCTCTACATCCAGCGCACAATGCATATGTAATTCAATGAGAAGCGCCGCAATGCGAGTGGACTGAGGCCGCTTTTAAAAAAGCGCTGGTGTTATTTTCATCACATCGAGTTAAAAAAGGTAAACTTTTCAGAAAAGCGCCAAATGATGTCAAGCGCTTTTTATCCCTCGACCAATCAGGTTGCATGGTGGTAGGGAGCTGAAGAAAACCAAACATGCAGGACAAAATGCCGGTGAAAAAATACTTTTTGTTAGCGAGTGAATATTAAAGTTCATATTAACAGAAGAAATAATAAAGAAATAAAGAGAAGAAATAATATTGGATTAAGGCATGTTTCTGGTATTGGGTGTAATAACAAAAGCTCATTCATGCTATTCCAGATATGACATCGTAGATCATCAGGGAACATTTATTACAAACATCCTTTGGCATAGGGACAACATTATGAAAATGAGGAAAAATAACTATTTAAAATGAATAAAGTACAATGACGTATGTGGTCCAAATGTTATCTAGTTGCAAAATCACTCCTTTTAAATTTCTATCTTCCAAGCTAAAGCCCACACAAGCTGCCTCCTGTACACCAGAGTACGGCTAAGTCTTAAAATTCATTCACTCATTCATCTTCAGGAAATGTTTTTCATGATCACGGTCATGATACTCCCTAGACCAGAGGTGTCCAATGTTATACGGAAAGGGCCGGTGTGGGTGCAGGTTTTCATTCCAACCAAGCAGAAGCCACACCTGATTCCACCTGTTTAATCAATTGATCTTTCAGTAGACTCAGGTGTGGCTCCTGCTTGTTTGGAATGTAAACCTGCACCGACCCCGGCCCTTTCCGGATAAGATTGGACACCCCTGGCCTAGCATTAGTGTTTGTGTAGGGGGCCCTTTCCGGATAAGATTTAACACAAAATAAGATTGTAAAAGAAAAACAAAAGCATTTGAAAGAAGCAAAGGAAATGTTGATGGACTTCATACAAATGATATTGTATGACTATTAAATCTGCTTCTTACAAGAACCTGAACCATTTGTATCATTTCATATGAGACCACATTGACAGTTCAGCAGTTGATTAATAACATATCCATCTTTAGCCTTCGTTCACGAGACCGCAGCATACCAGAGCAACGTTAAGATCAAGCTAATATCTCCCCACTGCATCGTTCTGCTAAATTACAAGAAATGGAGTGAGTATGGGGCTGGAGCAGCTTTCTGAGCAGAGGGAGGCCATTATATAAGAAGCTTGAGCTCAACGAAAAGCTAATTAGAGGCATATGGAGAAATACAGCTGGGTCAAATGAAAAGGCTGCCTCAAATAAACGAGGGTCTGCTTAGGGTTCATGCTGCTTACTACAAACACGTTCTAAGCAGAACACGAATCAGAGCAGTATATAATGTATACCCAATAATTGTGGGTAATGTGGAAAACAATTAAACAAAGGAAAACTGACCAACACATCCATGAAAGAAGTTTAAACTAAACGGGACGCCATTGAAATCTGACCACCCTAACCTTATTACACTACACATAACATTTTCTCTCAGACGATTCTTCCAAATTCTTGTTTTGAGACATTTTACACGTCTAAGACAATTTCCCTAATCTCTTGAAGTTCAGAATCCTCCTCTGAACACTTGTTGTATTTCCTTTATCCAGAAAGCAATAGCGAGGATTCATATTTGGCTTGTATATTTTATTCATCCAGCAGAATTAGACGACTGCAAAGGAAAACAAAAATCCATTTATCTCTAGCCTCCGGCACTGCATCACAGCCAAATTAAAGGAAGGGAGTAAATTAATTCATAACAAAATGATGTAGGAGAAATAATGATGGATTATTAAGGTATATTTGTGGTATTGATTGTGATAAACAAAAGCAAATTCATGCCATTTGAGACTGTCTTGTGTGCAGTGTGTGTCTGATCATTATTTAGATTCAGACTCTGCTGACTACGTTGACACCAAATTTGTTCACAGACATAGGTTTTGGATATTATGTATGCATTTAGCGAAACATCAGCGAAAAGAAAAAAAAGTAATGGTCGAAATTGCATACTGGTTTGGATTTAGCCAAGGAATCAGATGAAAAAGGCCTCAGGGTTTTCAATATTTGCACCAAAATGTACAACGTTGCCATCTGATCGATTGGGCCCATTAAACTTGCCTTACTAGAGAGAAGGAGTACTATCTATTGACCAATTTTCACATCTCTACTATTTATGGTTTGTTCTGTATGATTAATTTTGGGGAGTAAAAAGAATAAGAACAACCCAAGCAAAAAAAAACAATAGGCTTCCAGAACTTAGTGCTTGGTCCCCTAATAATAACATATGCTGAATAAATAATACAGGAGATTCAGATTGACAGTGTACACACTGAGATTATGCGTGAACAGGTTGCATGAACTACAATTGCTTCTGTATCTTTTTGAGGCTAAGTACAATTGTTAGAGTCTGGAGGTTTCCAGCAGAAACCTGGCAATAGTGTGGCACTTTCTATTATGTGAAATGCTCCACTCCACAATTTGCTTGTAAGAGCCAGCTTATTTTCCCTAAAACACTCTGTATGTCTGGTCCAAAAGCAGGAGCACACCATGGTTCAGGCTGGTGATTTCCCTTAGCTCCAGGCTCTGTCCATGTCTGTCGTTTTAGCCTGGCTAAAGGACATGAGATCTTTGCCCAGATTCTGGACCACTTACATGATTGATTTTTGTGCCATTGTGTTTCCCAGAGCTGAGCTCAGCTTTGGCACAAGAGTTGGCTGAGAAGTTCCAGCTCACCGTTTTATTGATACAACTACATCGGCTCATTAATACCTCTTGACACAGTGCAGGTCCCTGGATCGCAAACTGTTCCTTTGGTTTCCACCATAAAAGAACAAGCAAACATTTGGTTTCTGGGTGGTGTGGTCAATGTAGCTCGAATCAAAAAGCTTCTTAGAAAAAAAGAAAGAAAGAAAGAAAGAAAGATCACTCACTTTTGAGGAATGTAGAAAAAGAAATAACTCAATGGTCTGTGGAAGAATAGATCATTTTACTGACAATAGTATTGAACAGAATTGGAGTTGCCATTATAACCTGAGACTACCCGTATCACGACTTTATCTGTGTCCTTGCCAATAAAGAGTTGTAGTACCAGTACCAGAGCAGAGAGCAATTCTTTACCAGAGAAAGAAGCAACAAATTCCAATTGATCCACAGATCACAGATATACATCAAGATCCAGGAAACCAAGACCAGGAAAGGTCATAACTAAGGCTGTTGGATCACCATAGTAACCACCAACCAACCTCTACCAACTATTCTACAAACTGTTTTAAAAAGAAAGACTATGGCAACTGAAAACGGAAATGTCTGTGATGTAGAAACTGCTCAGAATTTGTGACTGAGTTTATACCTAGATTTTAATTTTTAAAACTATGTCAAGGAACTTTGTTTACGCTACAAAGATCTTACATTTTAGCAAGTGGAAATACCATGAATTTAGTCAAACAAAGCTGGGATGCTCTTAAAGTGCTGCTGTGAGTCAAAATGGGGTCCTTTATGCAGCATTTCACTCTAATGCCTGTATGCAATTCTCAGCAAAGTTATGTCCATGTCAGTGATTAAAGATGCTGAAATCTTGTCAGCATCTTCACCTCTCTGTGTCACTAAGCTTCTACTGAAATTGCAGGTGGATGTCAGGACAGTGAAAGGAATAAATGTGTGACATTGTGATGTACACTGAGGAACATGACTATGATCTATGAGCCAAGCAGCAGGAACTCAGTTTTCAGCATTGATTCTCTACCTTCTCAGATAGAGAAGGAAGAAAAATAGCAGGCAAAAGCTTTGTATTTTTAATGAAGGCTTTGCATCTCTTTAAAATAAAATCAAAAAATAAATAAATATGTTAAATAAATGTTAAATTGACAAAAAAAATCAGAAAAAAACTAAAAAATGACATTAATTAATCAAATAATTATACTAAAAGTTAAGACTAAAATCACAAATAGCGATATACATTTTATACCAAAAATTTGCATGGAAAAAAAATAAGGAATGACATCATTTTATGAATTGGTTAATTGCAAAAATATAGAAATATAAAAAAAATATATATATTTTACAGAAAATATACTCAGTAAGGCAAATCATGTTAGAAATAGTAAATACTATTTAATAAAAACAATACTAATAAATAATTACTAGTAAATAAAAAGCATTATTCTGGGCCTATGGGCCACCATAAGTTCAGCACCATGGACAGCGACGTCTGCATCACCAGGAACCCGCCACCAAAACAAAGCCAGCGTGATCACTCTCCACCTGGGGACAGACTTAATCACCCATGGCTGGGAGGAGGAATGAAAACACAGCTCACCACAGAGAAGACCGAGACGACAGACAAGCGAGCGTACGCATGGATGAACCCTTCGCCGCTAATCCTGCTCTCTGTGGTGATTTTCTGCAGATTCCCTTCAGGAAGTCAGAGCTGTGGCTCGGTGGTGAGAATCTATCCTACCTGAGCACAGCGGCCTCATGCCTCCACGACGCTGCCTTATCTCACCCGAGCACACACTAGGAGGAAACATCTCACCATTCATTGCACCTTCATAGCGCACCTCAAAAAAAGAAAAGAAAAATCCACCAGGGCTGGCTCGGTCTGAATGTACATGTTCATGCTACGTGATTAGCATGTTGACGTAATTTTGGTACTAATTATTTGAGAGAAAATGTGTGTCTATGACCAAAAACCCATTAGGACAAATATAGATTAAGAAAGAAAATATATACATTTATTTCAGAAAAAGTAACAAAAATTACACCAAATAATAAGACAATAAACAAATGAATAATTTAGAGTAATTCATAAAATAAAAATAATAAAGAGCCGTAAAGTTCTGAACCACACACTGTAGGAAGCATGGCTCAGTCTCAGTGAAAGAGGCATCACCTCTTTTACTGCCAGTGCAGGAGGCGTGGCCTCTGTGCCTGTCAGTCTTACTGAAAGAGGTGTGGCCTCTGTGCCCATCACTCTTAGGGAAATATGTTTGGCCTCTATTACTGCCAATAAAGAACGCATGGTCGCTGTGTCTTTCAGTCTCAGTAAAGGAGCCGTGGTCTCCCTGCCTGTCAGTCTCAATAAATAAGGCTTGCCTCTGTTTATGGCATTGCCATTGAAGGAGGTGTGACTTCTATTTTTTGCAAGTATAGGAGGCGTGGCCTTCATGCCTATCATTCTCAGTAAGACCAAAAGTTACCTCTGTGTCTGTAAGTCTCAGTGAAGTAGGCGTGGCCTCTATTATTACCTCTAAAGGAGGCATGGCCTCTGTGCCAGTTACTGTCAGTGAAGGGGTGTGGCCTCTGTGATAGTCAGTAAAGGAAACTTTACAAATCAAATATCATTTTATGTAGACTAATGATTTATAATATTTTAATAATAATTGAATATAATAAATTAAATATACGATATATGGATGATTAGTCCAGTGAATTTCAACTTCTTCATTTAGAACACAAGTTATGCTTATTAGCACTCTCCCAGCTGGATTATTTAACAATGCAAATTAGTGCTCTTTGAACCAGTTAGATTTGTGAGCCATTAATCTTATTTTTGTTTCATTTTCGTAAACTGTGCTAGGAAAATGAATAGAAGTGATAATGAATATCTGAAACAAACACAGTGAGCTATTCATCAATTTAAAGTGCTCACTAGCTGAAAAGAAGTGTCTTTTTTTGTTTTGTTTTGTTTTTAGAGTGGCCTGTAATGAAATAATTTTGGAAGCTCTTTATCTTAGCAACCTTTAACACCAAATATTACCATTTGTCTCTTTCACTTCCTGGCTGAAACTCTTTTACATAATGAATAAAGGACTGTTTTGCCTCTCGGCTGGTTGGACTATTAAAATAAAATCTTAAATAAATGATGGGAGTGATTTGTTACTGAAAATGGGATGCATCAGGATATCTACTGCTTTCACTCAGCCTTTTGTGTTTGTAAGACGTCGTGTTCTGCCCTCATTGTCGGAAATCTCACCTTCTCTGACAGCATCACGCTGTTCACGCTGATCTGGATCGAGCTTGTCAAACACTGCTGGTGTGATCCATCGGAACAGAAAAGCCAAAGAAAAAGGGAAGTAAGGGAATTTTAAAAAGGTCAGTTTGATTTTCACGTCAGCAGGTCAGCGATCAATACACGATTGTAGCACAGTGGTTAAGGTTCTGCTCTGGTGACCAGAAGGTGGTGAGGTCAAATCCCAGGACTTCAAGAGATGAGGTGGAAGACATCATTTGGTGTCACTCCACACCAACACCAGACCCAGCACAAAGATGTGGTGGAAAGAATCTTGATTTAGACATGCTCAAATACTAGCTATAAGCTTTCCTTCCTTATTAGCAACCTCCAGGAAAAAAAAAAAAAAAAAAAAACTAATGCAAATGTCTTTAGACACGGTAATACAACATGTTCACACCTCTTGTAAAAGCTGTAAGTTTTCCGGCATATTCACGACAAGCTGTTGGTCTTAGTAAGAGAGGCTGTTGAGGGAACGTCTATTTATATCTGCTATAATGTAAACTGTAATAACACTGCATCATCAATTATTTTATTTGTGTTTGCAAAAAGGATTTTAAATTAAAATCTTGACAAACTCAAGGACATCTCAGATAATAACTGTCCCACTTAGCAAACAGATAAGTTGATTTAGCTGTAAACAGCATTAATTCAGATGCTAATCATTATCAGTTCATCATTATGCTTACAGTCCTTGAATGAAGTGCGTTAGATGATCTTTTTGGCGTTACGAGTCTTTTAATCCTTTACCACTTTTCAAGAAATACTGCATACGCTACAAAACCATGTTATACTCCATCATTATTAGATATCGTATCTATTTTTCGAAGTGATGAATCTGTATTTAATGCCCCATTCATCATACAGAGACTTAAGCAACAGAAGGTCAAGCTCTAATCGATGCTGTTTTACAGGAGATTAAAAACACCCCTCTTTTCTAGTCCTGCTTTACTACTTGCATTCATTTTCACATTCTGTCTCTCTCTTCTACCTTACTGCACCACCAGTCCCATTACTGAACCTCAAACTAGGACTGACGGTGATGGATTGAAGCGCTGGGTTACGACTTCATAATCTTAGAGGCAGCCGCAAAGCAGAGCTGTCTGAAAGGAACAATGGTTGATGTACTGTATAGCGGTGTAACCATACAGCTTATTATATCATTCTGTTTGATACGTACAAGGCTCTTGATTCAGGATATTTACACACCACTTACTGTGCATCATGTGCGGTGTACTAAGCATTTACGTGTAATCAAGCCCATAATGCGTTTTAATTGGGATGCACTAGGTGGATTTTAAAAAACAACAACAACAAAAACAAAACTTGTGCCTATGTTTAAAGGCACCGCGTCTCAGACACTTCTACTAAAGGAAAGCCAGAGGTATAAACTCAGAGGTATAAACTACATGCAGGTGAATTTAATCATCTGAACGCAGAGCCCAGAAAAATCTACACAAGGATGTGTGTAACCCGACTCTGAATACGAGGAACATTCCCTTTTATAAATCATGATGTTACTTATAAACCCAAGTAACCAACTCTGAATGACTTGTTATATGAAAATTAAAATAATCTGTGTGAGCTCTGGATTTGGACACTCTGAGTCAGACAGATTCTCTCAGGATAGCAGACTGAATCATCGGGGGGAAAAAAGACGGAAGAAACGAAACAGTAGGCTGGTGTTTTTCTGTCAGCTCTGCTATGACTCAAATAATCAACTGCTTTGAGTCAAAAACATGTGTTCTAAGGTTAGAGACATATCTACAAAGAATGATCTGTTCAAGCATATCTGAGTGCTTTAGATACAAAGCTATAAATGTTTAACGTTTCATTGGTTATTATTGGAGTACAAGTTCAAATTTGACCAAAGGAATCTTTGACTTTTTTGCCTCGCACCGGTGTTTGCAGGTTGGGGGTTCGAATCCCGCCTCCTCCCTATGCGTGCAGAGTATGCATGTTCTCCCTGTGCTCCGGGGGTTTCCTCTGGGCACTCCGGTTTCCTCAGATGACCAAGCAACTAATCACCTGCATAAATATGGCAGAAAAAAACCCCAAAACAAATGCACAGGAGCTCCTGGTGTGGACATATCTCAGAACTGATGCATTGCTCCAACATATACACCAACCCCGGAGATAAGAAATGTGATGAACCAGATAAGTCTAGAAGCAAAAACACCACTTTTAATAGAGTCACAATGAAAATGACAATCTGATGTTCTGATCTAAGCCCTATAAAGTAACTCCACTATATAATTACTATTCCTAATGTAATAATGTTATCCTGCATTATATTATAACACTAGACGCATGGTGCCATTTCTAGTTTGTCTTTCAGCTCTAAGAGATAAATATTACAGGAGACAGCTGTGATTATTATTAAATGGTTGTGATGGAGTTCCAGCGCAGGAAGGGGTTCAGAAATTAAAAATAAAACCAATTAGACTGATGGGTCCATACATCACAGCTGAGTAATCGGACAGTAAAAGCTTTATGGCGCCAGAGAGATGTGACGTGACAGTCGTTTCTCATTTGTTGCGCATAAAGATGGTCAATCATCCTTTATATAAAACTAAAGGTACCCATGTCGCTCGTGTCGCTCGTAGTTTTGAAGTCTTGAAGTGTTGTTGCTTGTGGGCATGGCCTGTCCAGCACTTTTTGCTGTTGCTGTTCCGATGGGAAATGTGGTGTAATCGTCAGGCTTTCTCACAATATGATACATTTTCGATTTTTAACACAACAGGTCGATATTTGGTGAGACCACTGATGAAATGATACGATTTAGTAGCCTCCTATCGATATATGACCAACTTTGTTCAGAATCTGTGATAGACCAACCATTAATTTACAAATGATGATTACCTTGCTAGCCTGTTAAACTATTTACATTAATCAGGTTTATGTTTATGTTACGTGAGAAGCTTCGTCATCAGATTAGATGAGTAAAACAAACTAACCGTACTAGCATCAACTAGAGCTCACTAGAGGCACCAACGATTTCTGCTACTTCCTTCCGAGCTTCATTTTTCTTCATAAAGTTTGTATAGAGATGTATTGAGAGTTTGAATATGACAGGATAAGATGAAACCATGGTTCTAAGTGGTTGATTTTCTTCCACTTTTGTTTACATCATACATGTAAATGGAAACTACATGCAGGCAGGAAGTAAAGTTGAGTGGGGAACGGAATTGGACGCCTCAATCAAGTTTAAGTCAATCGTTTGGATTTGTCACTTTAGTGCATAGAATTGGAAAAATCTCTAATCAAACATCTCTTGTTGTTGAAATGGTGGCTGCGTACACGGAGAAAAAGAAAAGCCATGTGTCGCTATATTTTCAGTACTCTTACTTTTCTGTTATACTGTGTTGTCACTGTACCTATCAGCTTTGCTGTGACTTGTTTATCAGTCCCAGAAGACGTCAGCTTTATTGTCTTCCACCTCGCAATGTGAGCATATTGTACCAGCTGGATGTCTGATGACTTTCAGGCCATATGTGTGGACCGCTTTGATCTCGTTCTCGCCTTTCAGCGGCTCTTCGTGACCTGTCGTACTCGCCGGAGCTGCTTATATCTGATCCCGAGAGAGCTGACCTTGTACGGGATGAAGCTGAAAGATTCTGGACTGAGAAATTATTTTCTCTGATTTTCTTTTTTCCTCTACACCAGTGGCTACGTGAGCCGAGACACGGGGAGTAGTATCAGTTATGTAACTGCTACAAAATACTTAGCAGTCACACTAAACTAAATGAAACACCTGAAAAGTAAAAGTCATTCTTGGAGATTAGCTTAATTTTAAGTGAAATACCCAGAAAATTAGCAATTGTCTGACCCTACAGCCATGCTAAATAAACTGCAACATGGATCTGGAATCGACTTAACTGTGATTTTATGTTGAGTTTATACAAAATAACCCAGAATATTAACCCTTTCTAGCAGGAAGAATGGAAATTGAATTATTAGACATTTTCTATCGGTATAAACAAATGAATTATTTTATTGGTGCAAGACTGTTATATGATAAGTCTGGACACTGTTGGGTTTCTGTGTAAAGAGTATCATGACACTGTATACAACTGCCACAAAAAATGATAATATTTAAATCTACTACTCGAGGTAAAAAAAACAAACAAACAAAAAAACAATGCAAATTCTCCCATTAACCACTACTGCCGAGTGGGACATTAGAAATAAATTCAATGCTGAACACGGGCACCACCAAAACTGGCAGAAATTCCAATTTCCATCCTCTGATAAAAACTGTTATGAAAGTGGGGGCTGCATAAAACATGCACTCACCCCCACTGCTGTGAAAATCACCCACATTTCCATTGGAAGTCACATAATTAGTTAAATGAAGTCCAGCTATGAAGCATGGTGGTAGCATCATGTTGAGAGAAGCCTCAGAGAAGCTTCTCTGATTAATCCCGTCTTTACTGTACTTGGTCACTGACGTTTGGTGGATGGAGTCATGCTTTTTTTCACATTTTTTAAAGAATTGATTTAATGTCAAGCTGAGGGATGTTCATTGCTCGTTTGTTTTTATAACCAAAGACTGATTGATATTTTCCAGACTTCTTGTGATTGCTCATTGGTTTTCATTATGCTGTTTGTTTAGGTATATTCTCTAACAAACACTGGGTTCTCGTTCTCTCTCGCCCTCTCTCTCTCTCTCTTTATATATATATATATATATAGTGTAGGTTTGTATAGTATATACATTTTGCCTGGGAAACCATTCCACATAATAAATAAATGCAAAGCCAGAAAACTTATCATCAATTAATTCATGCTACTGTAATTATGATGGTATTTATTTGCATTCATTGTTCATTCTAAAGTTGTTGCAGTCTTAAGAAGTGACATTTTCTATCTTAAAGTAAGTTGACTTCACATATGTAATATATAATATAATATAAATACAGGAAAAAAGCTTTTTCCAAGATCTTCCATCATCAGTGCTTTCACTGGCTAGCCCTGAATGTTCCCTCCTTTTGTTCACATTGATATTGTCAGGGATCCTGTCATCTCTGCAAGTATGACTGCGAATAAAGGTCAAACATATATTTTACATTTACATTTTTGGCATTTGGCTGACGTCCTTATCCAGAGTGACTTTATCTCATTTGATACAACAGAGCAGTTGTGGGTTAAGGGCCTTGCTCAAGGGGCCAGCAGTAGTGGGATTTGAACTCACGACCTTCTGATCACATCTCCAACATCTTAACCACTGAGCTACCGCTTCCCGAAACATGCATGTCAGATAAAAATCAAAAGCACTTCCACAAATCCCAGAAGCCAGTCATCACTCCAGCACAATATCAAAACTTCCTCCAGCACAATATTTGATCGTGGCTTTGTGTTATAGCCTACAGGAGCTTTATCATCTGTAAAGTTAAGCATGTGTGAGAGGGAAAAGCCTTTGAGGCCTCATTAAACCCCAGTGCATGATGGGTAAAATGGACATCACCTCTCAGAATCTATGACTTGACATGTAACTCATTTCCCTGTGTCCTGATTATCATTCTGGGGCTGTCGAAGGAAATGCTTACCGGCTACGATGTAGAACTAGTGTACAGCTAAATGAGATGCAAATTGAGTCCAAATATGTCCATGTGCCAGAGTGTTTGTGTTTAAGTATTCTGGTATGGTTTGATATGTGAATACTGTGACAGCTAATTGTAGTTAATGATCTGAGACTAAATGCTAATGAGGATGATGTATCAGTCCTTGGTGTATTGGATCTCAGTGGATTCATTAATAGCTTTTAAAACTGATTTGGACGTCTTGGAACTGGTTAGAATTAGCTTTCCACTTATTATTTGAAAGTTAAGACTTTGTTAGTATTGCTGATCACATGTCTAATAGATGTTCTTCATGGTGTACCTCAAAGCTCTATATTGGGTCCACTGCTCGTGGTATAATTATAACTTCCTCAGCTAAATACATTCAGAAAAAAAAGTCAGGCATATTTCTAGCCACATATGTTTGTGTATTCTAGAAGTGGATGAATAAAAATGTTCTTTAAGACCTTGACATCATTCTGGCAAACCAGGAAGTGTGAACAATTACAGATCCCCAAAAATGAGGACTGAGACCATGAATCCCATTCCTAGCTAAGAATTTCACTATAAGCTGGTTAAAGATTCCTCCAACTGTCCACCCTGCCAAGAAGTTTTCCCACTGGACGGAGAACAAGAACTCTGGCTATGGATCTTTCTTCCGGCACCAATTAGGACGAACCATGCAATCAAACATCCTGTCAATTAGCTGAATTATTGGTTTTGGACTGTAAGATCATGGTTCTTGCCTCCATAACTTTTATTCGTCTTCCAAAATAAATAAATAAATAAAAATAGACGCTAATACATTTTAACTTTTTAATATAACATGAATTCACAATCCATAAAAATAATCATCATCTCGTGTACTATTACTAAACACACTCTAATCTAATCACAGCTACACTCTATCTAATCTAATCACTAATCACAGATACATAATTTTGCAAACACCCAATACCAGCAGAGCATGAATTAAGGAATAAAACTCTCTGTGGTGCTGTTAGAGGAACATAATCAACAACAGGGTGGTGTGATTAAGCAGAGTTAGTTCTATCTTCCAATAACAGCACATTCTGAAGTGTTTTATTCCGCATATACTACATCACATTGTTAGCAGTTACATGTTTTATTCATTAAAGAATGACATGTACTTTTTATCCATTTATAGTTACATTTAATGTTGCGAATCGACCATAAAACAAGTTAGTTACTGTTTTTACTCACAAGGATCAGCCACCACATTAAATCCACCTGCCTAAAAGTGTGTAGGTCCCCCTTGTTCCACCAAAAGTCCTCTGAAGGGGTGCTGTGGTATCAGGCTCCAAAACGTTAGCAGTAGATCCTATAAGTCCTGTAAGTTGTGAGATGGGGCCTCCATGGATAAGATTTGTTTGTCCAGCACATTCTACAGATGCTCGATCGGATTGAGATCTGGGGAAATTGAACTTCAACTTCGATTGACGTGAACACCTTGAAATTTTTGTCATGTTCCTCAAATCATTCCTGAACAAATTTTTCAGCGTGGTAGCAGGGCGCATTATCCTGCTGAAAGAGGCCACTGCCATTAGGGAATACTGTTGCAATGAAGGGTTGTACTCCCCACGGGCATCAGTGAGCCTTGGGCGCCCATGACCCTGTCACCAGTTCACTGGCTGTCCTTCATTGGACCACTTTTGGTAGGTACTAACCACTGCATACTGGGACCACCCCATAAGACCTGCCGTTTTAGAGATGCTCTGACCCAGTCATCTACCCATCACAATTTGGGCCTGGTCAACATCATTTAGATCCTTATGATTGCCCATTTTTCCTGTTTCCAACACATCAACTTTCTCCAACTCTGCCATGCTAGCTATGCTATCATAATTAAAAGTCATCTTTATCCATCACAGATACAACAAAAATAAAAGTTATCTTATTTGACAGCAAATGGAGCTGTTGATATTCAAAAATGAAGCCTGCTGGTGGACTGGAAGTTTCAGTTATATGCAATTCCACATCCACTTTCTTACCCTTTCATACATCTTCTGATTTCTCATTATTTTCTCAGGAGAAAGGATGGAGCAACAATGGAGCGCCAATCCATCATACACACCCATACACACATAAATTCATACCTAGGGGCAGTGTTGCATGGCCAGTTCATCTACTACTAAGTTTTTTGGAGGTGGAAGGAAACTGAAGAACCCAGAGGAAACCCATATGAAGCCAGGGAGAACAAAAGTCAAGGCAGGAAGGGGCAACAGAGAGAGCTTGTAGATCTCCTACTCACTTGAGAGATGCCAGGGCCAGCAGAAGAGCTACCTTTAGAGTCAGAAGCTTCGCTGAGGCTGAATCTAAGGGCTCAAATGGGGCACCTGACAGACCTTCCAGGACCACAGAAAAGTCCCAGGAAGGTATGCGTGGTCTGCTGATGGGCCACAGCATAAACCTCAAAAACAGCACACATAAACCTCAATGTTAGAGGATGTTGCCCTACAGAGGCTCCATCAATAGAGGAATGGCTGGCCAAAATTGCGGCCACATAGACCCTGATTGTAGAAGGAGCCCTGCTGAGAAACATCCTTGTAAGCACTTCAGGACTGTAGCTATTGTGCCATTCACTGGGTCTAGCTGACGTCCCTCACACCACTAGACAAAAAGTTGCCACATGAGCGCATACAATTTCCTCGTGGATGGTGCTTTAGTGTTCAACACAGTCTCTACAACCTCAGTTACGACCTCAGAATCTATGAGCTGGTGCCCCTCAGGGGACATACCCACAATTTCCATAGTTCCGGCCGAGGGTGATAGATCGGCCCTCCGGCTTGAGACATAGATCCCTGTGGACAGGATATTATCTCTGAGAACTATATTCGAGGTGAACACATCCACTTCTGCTTAGCCGAATCTCCGCCATATCGACTCCATCACTTGTGCATGGTGCGTCCAATCCCCGAGCCTCAGCCCCTGCCTTGACAGGATATCTTCCCCCACATTCTGGTAGCCCGCAATGTACATTATACTCACTGACAAGAACCTTCCCTCCAACTAGAGAAGAATTAGTTGTGCCTGCTTTAACAGGGGGTGTGAATGTAACCCTCCCTGGTGGTTGATAAATGAGACCACCGCTGTGTTGCTGTCACAACTTACACATGGTGACCTCTCAACTAAGGAAGAAATAATTTCAGTGCTAGAAATATGGCCCGCATTTCTAGGCGGTTTATATGCCACTGCAGATGAGGGCCACTCCAGAGACCATGAGCTGGACAGCTGTCTAAGACCGCAACCCAGCCCAAACAGACAAATCCATGGCACGGCAAAGCTCTGCCACTGCCTTGGGGCCAATTCCCTCCCTAATGTTGAGCCCACTCAGCAGGTCTGCTTGGTAGGCCTGCAACACTGCCATTGTATGCAGTGACCCACAAGTGAGGCCGGCTACTGGATAGGCCTTGCCCACCAACGCCGAGGTGGCCTTACGTGGCTTGGAAGGCAAAGCCGACCCCCCGAATTACCTGCAATCAATCGAGAGAAGTAGCTCGCAAGCGCCTACTTCACCTTTGGCATAGCTAAATAGCCATGCCGTTTACTCCCCATGATAGCCAAATAATCTGACATTACGGGGTTATAAATACGTCTGGAAAAAGGGGAGTTTTCTGTGGTGTGAGGGAGATTTATTTTCACTGGAGAGAAAGTACTCATCCAGCCTGCTACGAGCCACTTCCTCTTCCCTGGCCAGTCTAGATTTAGCTTTTCAACTGCCCTAGTAATCATTTCAAGAAGCTCTTTATATGCTTTAGAGCTGCTCTCTGTTTTTGGTGCAATGGCAACCCTACTGGCTCCACAGAATCATAGAAGGTGTTTTGGCTTTCCATAACGGAATGAGGACTCATGATGTGAGCTCCATCATCCGGTAGAAAGCCAGACCTGTACGACAGAGCAAGAGATAGAGCAGCACTCGTCTCTGGCCATACGAGATCCCAGGACCTGATCCGCGAGGCTCTGAAATCCAACTCCTTTGGCTGAGAAGAGAGCGAGCAGCGAGCGGAGCTGCCTGATTGTAAGGCGTTCACAGTGTGCACAGTCAGACCCCTCGAGTGCTGCCCTGGTGTGCTCCACCCCTAGACACTTTACACAGAAACTGTCTCCCCGTGATGAAACAGAAGCAAGTGACTTCCTGAATTCTCTCTCACTCATACATTTCTCTTTTTTTTAAGGGACAGAAAAGTAAAGAGATTTTTCTTTCTTTTTTAAAAGATAGAGGATTAGATAGAGGAAAAGCTAGAGGATAAGATAGACAAAATGAAGAGGCTTTTTGCGAATGATACCCAAACGACTGACATGCAGTCTCGCTGAAGATAATAAGGCTGACAGCATGGTTCAAGGTGCCGTTTTTATATCACGTGACGCGCTTAATTGCCTCGTCACTTGATCACACCATGCCTATAAACAGGCATGATGTTACACGAGCTTCAGATGCCAGTCATGCGCAAGGGTACTTCCTACAGAGTGAAGCTCATGCAACCCTTTGAAAGGGAACTCCACACACACAGTACCCCACACACTCTACCAC
Organism: Stegophilus panzeri; assembly: GCA_024331685.1. Lineage (NCBI taxonomy): Eukaryota > Metazoa > Chordata > Actinopteri > Siluriformes > Trichomycteridae > Stegophilus > Stegophilus panzeri. The sequence continues at coordinate 24,739,239 of JANDJT010000071.1, forward strand.
CTTTCTGGAAATTTCTTCACAATTTCCATTGAATAGGACCACTAAATGAGAAAAAAAAAAAAAAAAGCTTGGAGGAAATCAAGTCATTCTACAAATGTTTCCCAGTGGAAATTTGTGTGGTCTTTAAGATTAAATTAGAGGTGACTTAATTATTAGAAACATGCACAAAAAAAAGTCAGTGTCAATATGATCGTAATATTTTGACCAACCTCAGCAAAAGAAGGAAGTAATACATAAGTAGTAAGGCACACCCACTAAGCCTTTCTCTCATTCTAACCTAATCACTTTTAATTCATACACAGTTATTTGGTAGGTTTTTTTTTCTAGATAGACTAGTTCTACAAAACTAGTCATAGTGAATGGTATATTGCTAGTTTTTTTTTTGTTTTTTTTTAACTACAATTAAACTGCCAAATCAATCCTTCCAAGTTATTATCCCCTGATGCAAAATTCTTCCAAAACTCAAACTATGTTGAAAACTAAAATATAGCATACTATGTAGTTGTTTCACATTATTTATTTATTTATTTATTTTTGAAGAAAACTTCACTTCATCGTCTGTTGTATAAATCTGGCTTAAACCGCAGGAAGCTGAAGCACTTGTGATTCTCATCTCCACTCCACTGAAGAGCAGCTAATGCCTGATATACTGTATAGCCTTTTGTGAATTAGCATATAAATAAGTGCTGCGCTTATCAAGTCCTATTCAAAAGCAGAACCACAGCTGAACAAAAACCTTATTTTATAACTAGTATAATGAATTTGCCTTTACTGTTCGACTATATGTTCATGCTGCGTAAAAGGAAAAGGTCATTTCCATTACTGGTCATGCCTTTAGGGACTCCGCAGTAATGGAGTTTGTTTGTGTTGGGTTTAAATTGAGAAAAAAAGAGAAATGGAAAAAAAAAAATAATAATTACAATAAAATGTAATGGTATAAACCTGAACAACAATCATTAATGTACCAAAAAATCAATTTGCAGTAAAATAGTTAGGAAACGTATAATAAAATTTCTGTTTCGTCAATTCAGCTTACACTCAATTGCTAGTTGAACCGATTATTATCATTATTATTATTATTATTATTATTATTATTATTATTATTATTACTTATTATTTAATAAAATGGCAGTGTATATCTGTGTAGTTTGAGATTTAGATTCTGATGTAAGATTAATGTCAAACTGGTAGAATTTCATTTCAGTACTATTGTTAGTATACTTTTCTTTTTAAACATTTGATACAATTTTATTGTGACAATAGTGGAAATTGTTCATCCAAATTACACTTAAGTGAAATGTTAAAAATCCCCAAACTTAAGTGT
>JANDJT010000071.1:24740656-24751172 GCA_024331685.1 Stegophilus panzeri
ATATATATACATATATATATATATAATAATTATATATATATATGTATATGACCAAATGCAGGAAAAGAAAAAGTTGTAAATGATTTGTAATGAGTAGTTTTGAGTAAAATTTTCTTAAAATGAGAGAAGGGTCCTGAAAAAGTACAATTTCTTTGTAATCTAAAAAAAAAAAAAAACACCATGTGTTACAGCAGGAAAATATAAGGGAAAACTTAATAAAAGACTTGTGTGCATAGTAGTTAATCAATCAATAATTGATTGATTGATGGGCAGTGATCTATGCTAGATATGTGGGTTTGAAGATGTTCCATCCATCCATACCGCTTTATCCTTTTCAGGATCACGGGTAACCTGGAGCCTATCCCAGGGAGCATCGAGCACAAGGCGGGGTACACCCTGGACAGGGTGCCAGTCCATCGCACGGCACACAATCACACACACATTCACACACCCATTCATACACTACGGACACTTTGGACACTACCATGCATGTGGACACTTTGGACACTACCATGCACTACCATGCATGCATGCATGTCTTTGGACTGGGGGAGGAAACCGGAGTGCCCAGGGGAAACCCCCAAAGCATGGGGAGAACATGCAAACTCCACACACACAGGGCCATGGTGGGAATCGAACCCCGACCCTGGAGGTGTGAGGCTAACCACTTGCTAACCACTAAGCCACTGAACCACATTCATAACAGTTGAATTTAAATGTGCAAGAGTGGATGGATTTTGTTCAGTTTCATATCAATAAAGTCGTAAGAAAGAGTATGACCACTAACCTGAGCGTTAACCCTAATACTAACCTCAGTATCTTTTTATACCATGTTATACGAGACCATGTTGGTGATATCAGATTGATAAAAGATCACTTTAGCATAATAATGTGTTACTTATTACTTTTTTTTTGTTAAAATGGCAAATAATGTCTCATCATTTGCAAAACAAACCTCCCCTTTTCTTCTCGAAGCATTTCTCCCAGCACTGCCTGATTTCAGCTCAAAACGTTAAATCACTCCAAACTGCTGTGATCCACTGGGCTGAATGCTAAGCAGCCTTTCAGATGCTTTTAAATCAGAATTTACTGCAGACCAGATAATGGAAAAAGGCAAAAGCCATTAACAAAGAACACTAGATTATTTTCTCTACCCTGCTCCTCTGAAGCATAGTTCAGAGATAAATGCTGTTTTCTCTTTTCTTTCTTTCCTTTTTTCCCTTTTTTCCTGCATAAAAGAGGGGAATATCCATCCTCACCAGGAGGATTATGGGAAGTATCAAGTGCTGAGAAATACATCTGACATTTAATGCCATTGATATTCCACTGAGGATCCTCACAGCATTTTTTTTTAATGGAGATGATACAACACATAAATGGTTTTCCTCTCGTCTTCTGACAGAAGAATATGGAAACTGTTGCTGAGATGAGCAAGAGGATGAGGATGTATTTTCTGAATAGTGAAACAAATTTATTCTGGAAATATGTCACCAAAGATCACACAGTATCTGTTACACATTTCTGTGGCAGGATGTCATCTCTGAATGTCAGATAAAGATTTATTTCAGCCGTGTAAGCACTCATGTTACATGATTAATGGAATTTTATACTAGGCATCATTAACTTCAATCTTAAATCAATGTTGTTGGTTGTTATAGGAGAAGAGGTGTAACGTCTGAAAGTTTGCGTTGTCTCATAAATCTATTAAAGTAATCATTTAAGATGGGCTTTGACAGCAGCTATACTTCGTACCACGTTGTCAGGGTAACCATAAATACTAATGGTTACTGCTTTCATTAGGCAAGATGGGGAAAAAAAATGGATGAAATATTGAATGACTAGACCAGAAATAATCTTAAATCAGAAATAAGTGAAACTCTGTGTAGTGCTGTGATATATCCAGTAAGTAATCAGTGATAAGATGATGTGGTGAAATGAAGTTAAAGTTATGACCCTGAAGTTATTTATTATTTTCCTATACCAGCATATCTTGAAGTGTTTTATTCCTTTTATACCACAGCGATTTCCCAGCAATTAGCAATACAAGTTTATTCATTTATAGCTACATTTAACCTTGAGGAATGTCCTCGAAACAATTTAGCTCTCGAAGAACTTAAAGTTACAGCTTTACTTCTGATTGTTACAAAGCGCTGACACTGGAGACTCCTTCCCTTAATGTTAAATAAACATCTCTTTACCCAACACGTCACCATATCAAAGATTGCACATCAGTTTATGTAGATCATCTGCAGTACAAGTTCCTGTGGATGAACCGTTACTATGGAAACAAAAACGTATCGCAATAAATATACACCTAAAAAATGGATTACAAATTGTAACCACTGGTAAATTGCTGCGGCGTCAGAGAAATAAAACACTTCGTGATGTGTTGTTATTTGAAACTAATCAACTTTGTGGTGGCAACATGGAGTTTCACATCATCACATCATCACCCACTTGTGTTTCATTCCTTACTGAACACTTCTCTGAGTGGCTTTTTAATGTCTTTTAGTATCCTGCCTAAAGCTCGCTGTGTTCTTAATCTTTCCCAAACCACAGTTTTCTCATTTTACTCTCTCCTCTAGCTTGCAGCACATAAGAGTATTATTCCTCATGGATTTTGACAAAAGGATATTTTGGCTGTCAGAATTCCAGCAATGATAGTCATCTTTCTGTAAAATGTAAAGTTTTGGTTTGTGGTTGCGTCAGATGGAGTTTGATCGTGCTTCTGATAGGTATGCAAGTCAAAAGTGTGGAGAATGTGAGGTTTATTCAACTAGAATTCCAACTCGGCAGCTAAATCGATAACCTCAAGGGTTAATAGTCTTCTTCCGCACTGGTTAGTTCAGCAGCTACTCAGGAAAACACAAGGCATTGGCTAACAGTGGCATGGAAAAAGAAGAACCGGGCTATCCGTCTCACCCAATGAGACTTAATTCTTCTTCGACAAATAAGCTCAGTCAATTATACAGCAGCAAATTGGATTAAGGCATCGGCAGAAGCAGCTGGAATCGTTTGTTTATTCTTTTAGAGATTTATCGCTCTACACATGGTGTCTGGGTTCTAATCAGTATCGATGACCGACTCCGATTTTTGAATCATTATCTTCTCCCAGCAGTACAGAACAAACTGAAGAGCACAAACAAGAGAAGTGAATGAGGGAAAGAAATAGAATTAAAAAAAGGACAGACAACGAGGTTAGGTGGATCTTACACCATGTTCTTAGAAACCACCAACTCCATTATGGATCAGGTTGACAGTCAAGTCAGGGAAAGTGCTGTAGACTTACCTGTGGAGAGAGAAAGAGACAAGAGACAGGAACAGCTACTGAACTGCTGAAACTTCAACATATTCAGTATGCACACCATCCAGCTTTGAATACTTTAACCAGAAAGTTTCATTTCTGTCAACTTTCTTCAATCATCAGTCCACCTAGATGCATTTCTACCATTAAAATTCAACCACAATCAATATTGTCACCTTGGAAAATCTGCGTATCCTGGTTTACTGAACTCGCTCTTCAATGCTTTCATTGGTTAAAGTCGATCCTAAACCATACATTGAGAGTTCAAACCTAGTAGTATTTTTGTTGCACCAAAATCACTGAAGGTGCTTCATGGTAGTGTGGTTTACTCAGTAGCTTTATTTGCAGCAAATGTTAAACCTACTAGGTGTAAAATCACACCTCATAACCATACTGCACCTTTGCTTTCTGTCCCATTTCAACCCTTGTCTTTTCATTGGTTTGTTTCCCTAATGTGTGTACCTGTTCCGAGTTCAGCCCTTAATTAGTTTTAGTGTTTTTTAATTTTAAGAAAGCTTCAAGTGCAGTTATTTGTCATGCTGGGCTGCGTCCCAAACTGAGTACTTACCTACTGTATATAGTAGCTGAGATACGTGTATATCTCCTACTATATAGCAGGTAAGTATGCAGTTTGGGACGCAGCCGCGCTCTCTTGTTTACCGTAAAACGGTTGAGCGCTGCCGTGTGTGTACGTGTCCTGTCGCAAAATTCGGTGAAAACTCCCACACGACGTTAATAGTGTGATTAAGGTGTGTAGATGTCTGTAACACATGTCGATAATGCGACTAAAACAGGAATACTCCACATGTCTTAATTCCATTTGTGTTTACTTCGAGTATGACTTTAATCGGATTAAGGTCATCAATAATCTCTGTTTACATGCTAGTTTCTTAATCAGAGTATCGTCTTAATCAGGTTAATATCGGATTATTGTTGTCCATGTAAACGCACTGATTGTTTACCCATGTTTATTTAAATACTATAGTTATAGAACCCCTACTGTGTGAATCTATCAAAATTAAACAAATATTCTAACATTTGATGTATTAATTTAAACATGAATCTCTTGACCCGCAATCTCTTAGGGTGAGAGTGGAGAGCCTAAAAAAGTAAATTTAAGATGGAATTCCCCAAAGGTGTTTATTGGGGTGTTTTAATCAATAAAGCATGGAGTTTGCTTGTTTGTTGCAGTTTCTTCAGGCAGTAAGTGATGGACAGCAGAGGACCCTGGCATAACCCTGAGTGATGAGTAAAACTCCAAATGCCTGCTGAAAGATTTTCTGATTTAACCCACCATGGATCCATCTTCTGTCCATCTACAGTATCTATTCTGTAGCAGGATCGATGTTCACTCATCCTGTCACTGTATTAAAAACCTGACACACTCATTGAACAAAACCTTGAGCTTTGATGAAGTTGCATGTTACCGCTGCGCTATATCTATTACACATACCGTAGCCACATTAATTTTATACTATAGTGACCTATACTACTGCACCACTCTATTTAGACACCAGCGCTTCTGCTCTGCGTAACCATGATCATTAAAAAAAAATCATTAATAAAACGACATTTTAACTTAAATCAAGAAAGTCAGGTCTTTGCAATCTACAGCATGGAGAATCATGATGTGGTGTGGATATTTTAAAAGATCAGATGGGGAAAGCTGACGGTTATCTCTGTATAGCCTGAGGGGTCAATAATGCTTCAGACCAAATAAATAACAACCAGCAGATCACGACAGTGTGAAATCTGAGCTAGCCGGATTGTCAGTGCTGCTGTTTTCCTCTCGTGTCAGATTGTGGATCTGAAGAGGAATTAGAGGGAACGTTTCACAGTTATATTATTAGGATGTTACATGTAGCTTTTAAAGTAATCCCAATTTAATCGTGCTATGATTATATTACTAACAACATGATTTTCTTCAGCCTTAATATTCATCATTGAAGCAATACAAAAGGCACCATTAGGATCCAAACTTTGATCTCAGCATTACAATGCAAATGCGGTAAAACTAAAGCACTCAAGTGCTAGCACTAATATTCATCCAATTTCACTTAAAAATCACTACAGAGACTGTTAGCTAAGTCTTAAATATTGTTTGTTCTTTTAAAGAAATTAGCTTCTCTTTTTTTTGGGTGTAAGTTCAGATTTGTATTGTGTATTAGCTTGTGAGCTACACCAACATGTCAGGCTAGCATGCTTCAAAGATGAATGGCTAATTTTCAGTATAAACATTGTGTAAAATGCTAATTATCTAATTCATACTTGTTTTGTTGGTGTCTTGCCTAAATATTTTCATGAACTCAACTCCAAATTTTCCTCTAGTTCACTGGATGCAATTGCCAAATAAAATGTTTTATTTTAATTTTTTTTTTTAAATTGATTGAACACTAATTAAAAAACAAAGAAAAAACTATTTTTTATGCTGAATTTACTCATTTATATATCAAGTGTTAATACATTTGAATTCAAGGTTAAGGTTTGTGGGACTTTCATCATAAATTCAGTTTTTTTTTAAACGCTCGCCTACTTTATATTTTATTCCATTTTAGAGAGTTCTTGTTGCATGCGCGAGAAACTGGCAATCGAACTCCAGAAATGGCAAAATATATTTTTTTCTCTCCAAAGTTATATAGCATAATAGTGTTTGTGTAATATAGTCATATTTTTTTTTAATGAAAGGGCAACGTCTACCAAAAACTGTATTTTAGCATAGAGGCTTCAGAAATCAAGATCTCAAAGGTCAACACAGCCACATGAGAAAAAAAAAAAAAATTGTTTATTTACTTCTCTCGCCACACGAATAGCGAAATTTATCCGACAGAATGTCAGCGTGCTCTTAAAGGTCACTTAATGTAGGAGAAAAAAACATAATCAGGAGATCCACAACATTTACGTCAAAGCGATGTGATGCAGTCAGTGTGTTACGGTTTATTCAAATCGTCCCTACTGGAGACCATTTTGAGGTTTTTGAGAAATATAAATAAGACAAAGACTGTAAAGCATTTTGAAAGATCTAAAACGTATATGAAAATATGTAGTCTCAAAATGGTCCTTTATCAACGTCAACTTTTTAAAACCTGACATAAATACGGTATATGTTACATAATCGTCTTGGAAATTTCACGCCAATACTAGCCTAAAATTCAAATCCGTTGCTTTCTAATGCTAATCCTATTAAGGACATTTATGCTTGAATAACACAGGCTTAATGTTCAGAGTTCAGAGTTACACATGTGTAGTGAGGATTTACATAATACTGACAAAAACTGTGCAAACTGGAATTCAGACGTCAAACCTAACTACAGACCGAAACGCTAATCTGAATTTCGAATTCACTGAAATTTTGGCTGTAAACCTGAATGTAGAGCTCAGAAAATCTTAAGCAGGTTCATAACCCGATTCTGAATACGAGGAACTTTCCCAGCATAGACACTGACATAACTTTTGGACTTCAGTCATTGATCTACAATACGACTAAAGTACTGTATAGCTGTACATTTTTTGTTCCTTCTGGGTTTAGCTTCAAGAGAACACTTTTAAAATTAATTCTTCTACCACGTACCTCGGAACATGACTTGTTGTTATGAGTATATTTCATGAATATATAAGAACCCTGTATGCCATAGGCACCAGATAATAATTTATCGTATTTTATATATAATAAATAGCTCCGGAGTATCAGACACATTGGCTGAGGAAAAACAAAATTTCTAAGTTGAATTATTATAGTTGTTTCCTGAGGTGAACTTTAACTTGCTATAACACGTATAAGTTTAATGCTGAAACCTTTAGTCACTTTACAAAGAGCGTTTGGTTTCAGCTCCACTGTTATTTCAGCACTAAGCCATAGAACTGATGGTGAATGGGGATAATATTATTATTAAGATGTAAAAATGATAACATGGCATTTCACTTTATAAGTCACAGAACTCGGATATAAAAATCCCTCTTCTTAATACGTCTGATTGGGGGGAAAAAATATTCATCGTACAATTACACAGCTATAAAATTAAATGCAACTGATAGCAGTCAGTTTCTCAGAAATTCTAAGAGTTAACCCCCAGCCCCAAATAAATAAATAAACAAACAAAAACAACAAATAAATAAGCAAATAAATACATAAATAAATAGAATTTCAATCGTTTATTAATAATTCATACATTATTTGAAAAAGTGGGAAAAAAACATGCTATTAGGGCAGGATGGCATGTGTTTATTTATATATTTATTTATTCATGTATTTAGTTAGTTAGTTAGTCTGTTTGTTTGTTTATTTATATTTTTATATTGGGTGTGCAGATGTTAAGGCGCTATTACAGGGGTTATTAGCTTGGCGCCAACATCAAATGAAAAAATGGAAATAAACAGTATTGGATCAGCAGAGGAAATCAACTAATGACGAGGATCTCCACTGTGACCCTGACCCAGATAACGCACTTACTAAACGGTCCCTCCATGATTTTGCGAAAACAGAAATGAATGCAAAATCAAGCAAACTCCGTAATATTCGGAGGAGCTTGCGATTGTTCTAAATTACTGCAGATTTACACCAAGAAACGTCATGTGATGTCATCACAACACACGTTCAGCCAAAGCCCTCTTCGATTCACATGTACAGCTGAAACGTCTCACTGACCAACAAACATCACTGCGAAAGACCGCGTGAAATAATTCCGTGCAGGTGCGGGTTGTAAAAACCCGCAGTAAAATCAAGCATTTTTGGCTGCAACAATCATAAAAAAATAAATAAAAAAAAATTAAAGATGAACGAATGATGAGATTTCAGCAGTAAATATTGCTATACAATGTAATTTAATACAATTTAATACAATTTAATACAATCCGATTTAATACAATTCATTAAAGACAGAACAATCAAACATCTCTAAATGATGAGACATAAGGGTTGGAGGTGATGAACAGGATAAACTCAGCAGGAAAGTTGCATTTATAGACATTTTAAAAGGTTGAAAGGCAGACAAGCAGTGACATCTCAATGGAAAGCGGCAGGAATTACTGACGAAAGTATTTAGTCTGCATGAAACGTCTCTCTGACATCCACGTTCGGTCGATCCATATTCATTACCTCCTCATCAATCATTCTCGTTCTGACACTGACGGCTAGACTCCAGGGGAAAGTATCCTCCAGAGATGAGTTGTGTTTAAATCCTGGTACCTCATTTACCAAATAACATTATGTTCATAATACACTAATCTCTCTCCCTCTCTCTCTATTTATTATCCATATCCATTCATTCACAAATGTCAAGATAGGAAGTGATTTGCATCCCGTGAAGCAGGGAATCTACTCCCACATCAAAGATTGTCAGTGCTTCCCAAAGCATGAATGTGCCATGACCCAAGCTGGATCTCTCACCATCCCTGAGCAGCAGATCATTCAGACTCTGAATTTTTCACCTGATCAATTCATACCCTCTGACTCAAAGCGCCATATTGTCTCCCAGAGCTGATCTCACCTTTAGCATGGAGCTCACTGAGAGCAGACAGCCTGGAGCAACACTGAACTCACGATCGTATTCTCACTTCGTTCACACTCTGTCAACTGTACTCCGAGGTTTGGTTTGATGTGTGCCACCAAATGCCACCAACACACGAGGGATTCTCAAGTCCGATTTATCATGGATCGGTAATTAGCTAATTTACAAGTTTGTCATGAATTGGGTCTGGTGGGGGAAACGTCAGAGAGAAGGTTGGAGAACATTGTGTCTATGAAGATGCCGAACCACGTCCATGGTTTAACAGTGAGAAGATCGTAGCTTTCCAGCAAAGAAGTGGGCGGGGCAATAAACAGAAAGTAGTAATAGGTGAAAGCAGCCATACTAACCCTCATACTAAGCTTCCTAATCCTGGGCTTTGCATCAACATGCTGCCACACAGAAATAAGGAAATGACATAACAAACTAAATGACAATCTGAACAGCAGCAGCAGAGCTTGTCTGATTAGTCCGAAGGTGTTGGTTCGTTTTCTCTAACAGTCATTTATACTGTTAATGTGCTTGCTCGATTACGTTATCGTTTCTATAGTAACAGCTGGCGGACGCTCCCGCTGATAATAAACTGATTAAAAACGTGTGTAATCTTTGATATGGTGAAGTTTTGTTTAAGGACATGTTCACTGAACATTTATGGAAGGAGTCTCCAGTGTCAGCGCTTTGTAACAGTCAGAGGTAAATGATGAGGATATACAACTGCTTATACTGTAGCTGCTATAATACAAGCGAGAACAGGAACTCACTCGTTTTACAGACGTTCCACAACGTTAACCATAACAATAAATGGATAAAAACTGTGATGTGTCGTTCTTTAATAGAGTAAAAGTAAATCACTGGTGAATTGCTGTGGTATAAGGGAAATAAAACATTTTGTGACATCATGCTTTATGAAAATACATCCACAGGTGATCTTAACTCTGCATCATCACAGCATTGCATCATTGATTCTTTTCCCAGGACAACAAGACAGGGAGTGTTTTATTCCTTACATATTTATTGAACCATGCAAAGTTTAACTGTGTAAATGTATCTTTCTTTCTTTTTTTTTTCTAACCCTCACCTGAGAAGAACCTTCTAGGAAACCCAGGAACATTTTCAGGAACGCAGAAATCCAGACTAAGAAATAGGATGGAGCTTGGCGTACTGTGGAGTTTGGGTCTCAGACCAGTCTAGCACGGTTAGCTTTACAGAATAAGCCATCTCTTTTCATTTTCTTGTGTTTACCTAATAAGCATAATAAGCTAACAGACTACGAATCAGGTCAACTGAACCCGATATTAACATCTACCATAGGTCTCTGCTTTATAAAAATCCTCTACTGGAAGTTCTTTAGTTTCGCTTCACTGCACCAATCGATTATCACACCTGCTTAGTTTTTATTTTGGCTCCCAGCCGCACTATACACATGATTAAAGAGTAAACGTATAATACCTGATAGGATCATCTGACCTCTCATTTACAATGTGCTGTGGATCTTATCTGCACAGATCCAGTAAAGCAGCGCTGCACCTACATGCCATGTTCAGTGTTTACTGCTCGGCTCCGTGATGGATATTCTCTCCAATCTGTACGCTGATCGAGGAAAAGCAGCTCTGTACTGTGGCACAAAAATCAACACTCAAAACCAACAGCAGTCATGTTATGTTAGTCGCTACATCTACCAACATAACATGGGGGGGATGGAGGGGGCGGG
>JANDJT010000071.1:24757398-24792286 GCA_024331685.1 Stegophilus panzeri
CCTTATGAGGCTGATTTGTTTCTATCCTCTTCACACTGCTGGTGTGCTTCCTACACTGATGCAATAACAAAAAAAATACTGTCAGAGACAGACAAATAAAAAGACCCAACAACAAATGACTCACTGGCGACAAATTGCTGTAATATGGGACGCCGGGTTACAGACGAGCCTTTGAGATGGACACTTTAATGCTAATGGAGCACTATACAGCTAAAGACAGGCGCGAACCACCGCTGCCACACAACCAAATGAACAGATGGTCCAGGAGGAAAAAACCACAACAAGAACAACAACAAAAAACAGTTAAAATAAAACAGTAAAATAAATCAGATATTTGGTTTTACACCCAAAATTATTTTATACCAGAATAACTGATGGTCCATATCCCTCAGAATACAGAAACTAACACACATTTAGTCTACTCACCTGGTATGATTTGAATATTCTAATATAAAATGTTAAAAAAAAAAAAAAAAAAAAAATTGACTTTAGTTTCCAATCAAATTTTAGCCGGAAAAACAAAAAGCGAACAAAATGTTGTTTCTTCTGGCTGATTTTTCATTAGACTGAATGATTTGTTTGCAATTTTGACAGTGCCCCAAGTTCATAAACAGGCACATACTGTATATTATCTCCAAAGTACTGGGTAATTATTTGGCATGAAAAAATAAATAAATAAATAAAATGTAAAAAATAAGTAGAAAGTCAAGAAGCTGTAACAACTTGCAGGGAAATGTCAGATTTCCTATTTCCTAGGTATTATTTGTGTAGTACAAACAGCAAAGAACATGTCAGTATGGATGAAGGTGGAAATTTACTCCAAATTGTACAGTAATGCATGTTTAAAAACGAAAATAAATGTGAAAGTTATACCAGTAATAAACCAAAATATTAGATGGAAAAATCCATTTACTGCTGCTTATAATAATAATAATAATAATAATAATAATAATAATAAACAAAGAAATTATGCCAGATCTTTTTTCCACTTTTAATGTGAAACAGCACCCAACAAAAGTCCAGTGTAAAACAATTAGAAATGTTTTAGGAGGAAAAAGACAAAGAAAGAACTTACAATAACCAGTTAAGATTTGCTATAATATCAATATATGGTCTTAAATTCAGTTGTATAGTTAAACAGTATAACGTATCATTACTGCAAACGCACGCAACACTACGTAAGAATGATGTAAATAATAATTAGCAGCCAGTAAGTCTCTGTATATTTTCAAGGTCATTTTTTTTAAAGTGTATCCTATAAGAAAAATGCAAATACACTAAACTTCTCTTTCCTTTGTTCTACGAATATATAATGATAAAGAAATGTGGGAAATTCACACGAATTGGTGGCGATTTCAAGACAGAATTATTCAGCACTTTATAGCCAGAACTTTAGCTGTGCCTTTCTGTTAATATTCATTAGCACCTAATAAATCCTTAAGATCTTCTCCCTTAATATTCATTTTGACAGGAAGAATTTACAGTAGGAAATTGGGTTGAAATTGAAAAAATCGCATTTTCCGAAGCAAATGTGTGCCTGTCCTACACGCTGAATTCATCTTTAAATGTGTATAGATGGAGCAGGTGCATTTTTTTGAACCGAAGGGCATCATTATTGATGCACACATCTGTTAGGCATGTCATCCAGCCGTGCTGCTATAATGCATTTCAATCAAGCAGAAAGCCATTTCATTTCCTTTCAGCTGTATTTCTTCTAATAGAGCGTCCCTATCCCATGCATCCTGAGAACAGTTCAGAAAATGACTGTCTGAATGATTCGGGCCAAATTTGCATCCTATCTTTCTCTGAGACTGATGCAAATCTGGGCAGATTCAGTTCCAGACATTTAAAAAAAAAAAAAAATTTATACACATTTCTTTAGCAGAGTGACTCATTTTACCCTGACAGTTGGCAGGTTTTTTTTTTATGATGGGGTAGGGGGGGTATTGGGGGCGGGATTCTGATATCCCAGGGGCACAAGGTGGGGCATCATGCTTTCTATAACCCTGTTCAACTAATATACCTCTGCACACATGTCATGGGATGAGCCCTAAGCATGGTATATGCCATTATTCAATTACAAAATGGAGTACTGAAAAGAAATATTCAGATCCTTCTTAGTTTTTAAAAGGAAATGAGCAGTGCATGGTAATTTAGAGCCTAGATGAGAGCTCAAGACGTTGACTATAACTTATTCACCCGAGAGAAAGAGAGAATAAGGAGGGGTCTGGGTGATGTGATGAATTCAAGGATAACTCACTTCATTTTAACTTCACTGCAAATGGGGAACTGGGTCATGTGTAATACAAATGGAATATACTCGGATATAAATACAGTAGAAAGGTGAAAATGTGTGGTAACCAAAAACAGGAAGTCCCGATCGCACTATGACCAGTTAACAGCGTCTGTTCTAATACGTTATTGTTACTATAGTAATGGCTCATTTGCAGGGATCTGTACACCGTTGTTGATTACTATCTTATACGAGCATGCGACTAGCGTGTTTGCTGCCAAGTTGCACCTTGATTAAGTGTACGGTTGCACAAACAGCTCGTTATTATTATTATTATTATTATATGTAAACACATTTTATGAGAACTGTGACCGAAGACCATTTTCATTTAATTATTCAGGTGGGTTTTTTTTTTTCCTTTTAGACAAAAACTAATTTCATACTTCATTTAACTCAGAAATTAACAAATCTCTGTAATGAGAAGACCGAAAAAGAAAACACGCGATATCGCTAAGTTCATTCAGTCAATTCTGATAAGTGTGCGTGGGAAATCAATCTGAATAACAACGCAGAGAGAGCGTTTGTAAAAGTGAGCATGCTGGAGGCAAGAGCGGAATCTAGTTTTGAGGCTCGATTTTTATTTTAAATTTTTTTTAAGAAATTGGAAAAGACGGTGGAAAATTAACGGCTGGAATCTGTCGCAGTCGTCGGCTGTGAATGATAATAGCAGGCAGTAGTGCCGTATCTCACAGTGCATTCATCCAGTTATGGTTTCCATAAATTAGAACATTAACTGTTGCTTTATCAACCATAATTTCCATTCCGTCTGTGAAATGAGCTCGGTTCCAAGCCTATTTTCTTTCTTTAAAATTCTTGCTTCCTTGGTACACTGCAGCTTATTATTTCCTTCTGATGCTTATCTACTTATCCATCATTTCTCAGAATGGTTCTTAGCACCCTCTGATTAGTCTTTTAAAATGGAGTAGCAAATGGACAGGATTTGATAAAGCGTTAGTAAATCATTTGCTGCATGCGTGAGTCCATCATCTCAAATGAAGGTCTGTAATGATTTTACAGAAATACATCTCAAGATTACTTCAATCATTTACACTTAGGTACGAGTGTATGGAGCTTTGGAGAGGCTTTACATGAGAAATCAATCAGGGAAGCAGGATAATAAAAATAATTATATATATATATATATATATATATCAGGAAATAAATTCAGGAATGTTTGCCCATGAAACGTCTCCTCCACCCCAATCACTTTCATCTAACTTTGGCTTTCAGACAGGTGTGTACGTGTGTGAGATTTCGCTGAGCTTAAAATCCGGTAGCAGTCATTCTGTATCTCTTCCTTATTTAACGTATCTCCCGTATCACCCTCCACAGCACCTCTCCATCACTCAGTCATATTATACGACAGTTTCATAATGTTCACCGTCAGATAGGATCATTTTCCTCTTTGCAGATCGATCGATGACTCAGGATGGAAGAAGGACATGCTTTTGACCTTAGCAATATGGAAAATGTCTTTTTTTTTAAATATAAAAAACATCCAAAAAACATTTTATTCCAAAGTGAATTCATGGATGAAGTAATGCTTTAGTTATTTAAAAATGGTATGCAACTTTCCGAATAAAAGAAGAATCAGATATCCTGATTCTTCAGAACGTATGAAAGTGTAGAAATTATGTTGTCCTGTTCTGTTTTAGCTTCGTTTTAATTTGTTCACACGTGGCTGGAGTTCTGTCCATCACTAATAATACACAGTTTGTACTTAGCAGATGGGCTAGATTCACCAGCGAGCTATATAAAATGAAAGACCGTTCAAAAGATATAAAAGTTTGGATTTAAAAAAAATAATAAAATCCAAAGTTCTAACTAGAAAAGCATTAATACACCAAGAATACGGGTTGATCTGAAATCAGTGTCATGGGGAAAGAGAAATCTGAGAAATTTGTACGTATTCGAATGAATGCGTAGAGGCTGAATTTTATTTGATTTAAAATATAAATCTATATTTACATAGTATATAGGGTTACATATATATATATAATCACCCTGGACTAACTTTAACATCTGTAACCTGTCATACAACAGATGTTTCAGAACCTACAACAGAGCGAAAGGGTGTACCAACTTTGGTAGGATTAAAGGAGGGCCTAAAATTTGTGGACCCGCTGACCATCACATCCATATGTGATTCTTCCCCAAACTTCTGCCACAAAGTTGGAAGCACACAATTGTATAGAATGTCTTTGTATGCTGTAGCATTACAATTTCCCCTTCACTGAAACTAAGATGCCCAAACCTGTTCCAGCACGACAACGCCCCTGTGCACGAAGAGATCCCCATGAAGACATGGTTTGGAGTGGCTAAGGTTGGAGTGGAAGAACCTGAGAACCTTGACATCAACCCCAGTGAAAACCTTTGGGATGAACTGGAACACCGAATGCACCCGAGGCCTCCACACAGCATCAACGCCTGACCTCACTAATGCTCTTGTAACTGAAAGAGCTCAAATTCCTATAGCCACACTCTGAAATCTAGTGGAAAGCCTCGTCAAGAAGCTGAAGCTTATTATAACAGCAAGTGGGGGAATAAATCTGGACTGGGATGGTCAACAAGCACATATGAGTGTGATCAGGGGTCAGGGGTCAACATATAGGACATTCTGCCGGTGTATATTGCTATTTGCACTTCTGGTTAGATGCTACTGGCTTTGTACTTGTACTCTGCACAACGACAATCAAATCCAATCAAATCCAATCTAATCTAATCGAATCCAGCCTCTTAAACTTGCAATTTGCAAACACAGTATTGGCTTTCTCTTTTGAGCTGATGATAAACAATTGCACTGATCAACTCAGCCAGACTCTGCAGCACAGCTACTCAATTAAAAAAAAAAAAAAAAAAAGACCTAAAATCTTCCATGTATGCACGGTAATAAAACTACTGAAATTCTGATGTTAGTTATTAAACCAATTTAACAGCTACTTGATAGCTTGAAAGCTATTCTATGAAATTGAAAGCTACAGTTCATAACCCTATAAGTTGGTTTATAATTTGATTCCCATGTAATTCACTCTAAAATCTCCAAAACTGCTAATTCTCATGTTGGAAACTTAGCCAGAATAAGTCATACTCTAGGCTAACCATATATGGTGCAGGCGTGAATACAGTCTTAATTGGACTCTTTGAACTTTGCTGTCTGGTTGCCTCTTTAAGGAACCTTCAGGAACCTCTTATATTCAACTTACAATAGCTTCCTCTTTAGGTCCGAGCTAATATAAAACAAATCTGCTGATTATATTTAAAGCTCTCAGTGCTTTAGCTGTAGTATAGCTTGCTGAACACCTGAAGCAGTATAACCCAACAAGAGCGCTTCACTCAGCTGAGGAAAAAAATATATATATATATATAGTCCTGAGGATCAGTCATAGCTGAACAAGAGAAATATCAGAAGCACTCTATAAGTTATGGAGGGTACACATTTTATTTGTTGTAATGATTGTTATAGATGAATAGTCTCATTGGTGTGCATTAGCATAAATAACTTTGTTTAAACCTCCCAATGTTTTATATGTAAAGCGCTTTTATTATAAGATAATTAAGGTATTACTTATGATATCAGATTAATATATAATAATGAATCAAGACATCAGTGAATATGTAAGTCTCCCTCCATGAGGACTTGATCAGTTTGCTTTATAATCCAAAAGCGTACATATTTTAAAAAAAAATTCTAAATACAGACTGCGTATGATAACTGCTATTTATTTTGATTATCATTTGAAGGTCATCCACTCAAACACAGCTAAGCAGCAGATCAGACATGTCTGCAAATACAGCACACACAAACGGGAAAAAAAAAGAAAACATTAAAACTCTCGCCCAGGGCCAGGAGTTAATTACAGAGTGTAAACTCTCCAGAGATCGCTGTAATAACGACGAACAGGTCGGGAAATAAAGCAGACCAGCTGATGTGTGTTTATAATTTATAAGCAGGGTCTCAGTGGGCAGCGGGCCATGATGCTAATTATCATTTCAGAAAACAGTTCATAACTGGCATACAGAGATAACGTAGCATGTGTGCTGATCTGATGCAGAACGGTGCGAAGAAGAAAACGCTATTATTGAAATGCAACGAAACACAATGCAGCGATATCCCTCCAACATCACTGTTCGTAAGCGGTGACAACAATTATTTTTTAGTTATTAAAGAACAACACGTCTTCCATTTATAGTTTCATTTAGTGTCCGCAAAACAAGCTCTCGCTTATGTTACTGAACAGCAGCTAAAAACAATAGTTCCCTCACTTGCCTTGTTTTTTTTTTTCTCTCTCTCTCTCTCTTGAAGTTAATAATGATAATGAGTTTTTATTGATCACGTATACATTACAGCACAGTGAAACTCTTTTCTTCGCATACCCCAGCATGTCAGGAAGTTGGGGTCAGAGTGCAGGGTCAGCCATGATACAGCGCCCCTGGAGCAGAGAGGGTTAAGGGTCTTGCTAAAGGGCCCAACAGTGGCAGCTTGGAAGCACCTTAACCACTGCCCCATAACAGGACAAAATGTTATGTAATGTCATGTTACAAAGAAACCGCAAAGGGTACACGCTCTTGTCAGAAAACATAATGTTACATCTCTTGACACTGGAGCGCTGACACTGGAGACTCATTCCCTGAATGGAATTTTTTAACCATAGACCACCGAAGACCAAACTGTTTATGTAGAAGGTCCTCCATACAAGTCCCTGTGAATGAGGTATTACTATAGAAACGATAATGTTTCAGATAGAGAGATAGATAGATAGATAGATAGATAGATAGATAGAGAGAGAGATAGAGAGATAGATAGATAGAGAGAGAGAGATAGAAAGATAGATAGAGAGATAGATAGATAGATAGATAGAGAGATAGATAGATAGATAGATAGATAGAGAGATAGATAGATAGATAGATAGATAGATAGATAGAGAGAGAGATAGAGAGATAGATAGATAGAGAGAGAGATAGAAAGATAGATAGAGAGATAGATAGATAGATAGAGAGATAGATAGATAGAGAGAGAGATAGAGAGATAGATAGATAGATAGATAGAGAGAGAGATAGAAAGATAGATAGAGAGATAGATAGATAGATAGAGAGATAGATAGATAGATAGAGAGATAGATAGAGAGATAGAGAGATAGATAGATAGATAGAGAGATATATAGATAGATAGATAGATAGATAGATAGATAGATAGAGAGAGAGATAGAAAGATAGATAGAGAGATAGATAGAGAGATAGATAGATAGATAGATAGATAGATAGATAGATAGAGAGAGAGATAGAGAGAGAGATAGAAAGATAGATAGAGAGATAGAAAGATAGATAGAGAGATAGATAGAGAGATAGATAGAGAGATAGATAGATAGATAGATAGAGAGAGAGAGAGAGAGATAGATAGTGGCTGTGAGAGCATGTCTGAATGATATGCAGATTCACCACAGTACAGCACTAAGAGGTTGATTATGATTGGAGTAAAGTCTACCGGGTGTTGCTGCTAGAGAGACATATTAACACATTCACTTGGAAACTATCGAGCTAGTGAAAGCTCAGAGGGTTTTTTAACTGAAGCTGGGTCTAGGATATATATCAGTATCGACATGGTGGCATTTTGTCTTCTTTTTTTTTTTTCCTTCTTTCTTTTTTTTTTTTTTGCAGCATCGGTTCCTAAGCGCTTACTGTCTGTCCACTCCAACCAATTTAACTTATCTTATTCTTCCATATACTTGGATTTCACACACGTACTGTAGATAAAGGAAGAGAACACTCGGAGAGAGGATGGAGAAGTGCTGATCCCATTTACGAGCGACACAGACTGAAGTCACGCTCTCCAGCTGGCAGCTCATCCTTCGACTGACTGCTTTCATCATTAGTTTAATGTGCTGGTGCGGGCCAGCGGAGACCTGGAGGATCTGCGGATCTACACGTGCACTTCAGAGCCATTTCAGCCACGCATTATGGCGCACACACGGCCATTAATCCACGCTGCAGATATATATGTTCACACTATGTCAGGCAGCATACGACCCCGTACTGCACACAGAGCAAGCACACGTGATGTGTCCGATTCCTACATTAAACTTACAGCTTTCCTGTTCCGTTTAATACAGATTTAGTCTGCAGTTTCTGTGGAACGATCGCTTCTGCTGTCTGGCATAGAACGCAACAGATTTACCCAGATGATTGATCACTAGATAAATGAACCAATTGATAAACATAGTACAGGGTTCGTACACATTTCTGTCTATGTATACATGTAAAATAAGAATAAAAATTCATGTCAGAATTGACTACAGCGTATCTTAACTAAAATGAAACTAAAGCCAAAATAACTACGGTAAGGTCGGTGTAAGGTCATTTAACATTTCTATTGTCAAACAGTTGTCAAGTATTAAACTTTAGCTAATTATCTTACATTTTACCTCACACTCCTTCACTGTTAAAACTGAAGTGTCGCATGCCTTCTGTGAACAGTAAAGCCCCGCCTTCTTTGATCTGATTGGCCGTCTCAAACATTTTGATGAGCATTACTAGACTGCCGAGGCAGACCAGCCTGAAAATGTTTTTATTATTATTTTTTTATTTATTTTTGTCATCCTAACATACATAGTGGTGCATAATGGAGTGCAGCACCAAATATATCAAATATCGAGTGGACAATTTGGCCGTATCTGATTATCGGAGGGAACGTGCACCCCCCTCAATGTCTATGGTGGTTACAGCCCTGACTCAAAGTACAAGCTGCAACTGTGCCAGGTCACGCATTACCCCCCTTCCCGCAGAGAATGCAACGTTACGTGACGTGACTGATCGCCCAAACGTTAAGTATTGTTTAACCAATATTAACAATTAAACATGTATTCTATTAAACAAGTCATTGTGAAGCAAATTTCCATGACTTTTACAAAACTTTATGGGTTCATTTATTTTTCCAAAACTTCTCCAGGCCTGGAAATTGCTATTTTAAAATTCCATGACTTTTCCAGGTTTTTCCATGACCGTACAAACCCTGATAAAAAAAAAAAAAAAAAAAAAAAAAAACACCTACTGATAAGGATGTTTAAGGTCTTTGCTATGGCTTTTACAGCTTTTTCCATTTTAGTGTTGTTTAATAACATTGTCCCTCAGAACTTTAAGGACGCTCATTCACCTTCAGCGTCATTGCTACTTGTTGCATGAAATCTTCTCAAGCAATGACAAAGTCTTTTATAATGACACCAGATGTGATGTGCACGAGAACATTATTTTGCAGCGTTTATAGCTAGAATTTGTTTGACTAAGTACAAAACCAAATGACATTCCGTGTGAAAATGTGGAGGATACGATGGATATATGACCGGAAATTACAAAAATAAAACTGATCAAATACTTATTTCCTCTCACTGTAATCCACTGCTCTTTGAATTAGATGCATTTATATTAAACATACTTCTGTCTCCTTGTGCATTTCTCTAGCTTTAATAACCCCACAACAATGTTTCTTTTTTTTCTTTTGGCTACAAAACATTCCAAGTACCATTTTATGAAGGATGAAGGTTAGAACACTTATAAACCATCCAAGGTTTATTTTTTCTAATAAAGCAGTGATGTACTGAACGCTGAGAAAAATGATGCCGCTGTGGAAATAGCACTGGTTTATTAATCATTACACGACTCGGATTTTGTCTCCTCAGCAACATAATATTTGCAGTACATCATGACTGAAGAATCCAGATCGTTTTGCTTATGGTTATGTCCTAGCTATTATCTGGAGCTCTAACATCTTATCTGATGTGGATTCTTACATGGTGTGGTGGATTAGTGTTTTCCACATTTCTGTTCAAAGTGTTAGCACTGCTGTCCTTAGACTCATGTAGATTTTTTTTTCTGGAAGTAAAAACAGAATGAGTTTAGAAAGACTTTGTAAGAAGGCAGATCCTCCTGATAACTGAAACAAGGATTCAGTTGATATTTAAGACCTGGGTCAAGACCAAAAACAACTCTATGATGAGAATTAAAATCACTGCGTGTTCGTATTAAGCTGAGATTTATATTAAAAACAAATGTTGTCTCCTAGAGTTTGAGGTGGATTTTTATTCTTTGAAAGATGAACATTTCAAATTGAAAGTTTCAAGGGGAAGAGAAGAGACAAAACAAAGTTTATCCACGTGCTTATTCAGCCGAGAGCATGAAATCTCCTTCAGTCGAAGAGCAGAAGTACACTGTGATCCAGGCTGATGATTTCCATCAGCTCGCGGCTCTGTCCTCTGACTCAAAGTGCTTTCCTGTCCCCTTGAGCTGATCTCACCTTTGGCACTGAAGCTGACTGAGGTGTTTCAGTTCACCTACTCATTTCTAAAAGCAGGCTGCTTGGGGCGACATCCAGTTTGGAACTGTGAGGGTGTTGGGAGAAATATTTTCAGTTATTTTGATTCAAAACTTGCGTCAAAGGGGCATGGTGCCTTAGGGGTTAGCACGTTTACCTCGCACCTCCGGGGTTGGAGGTCTGAATCCTGTCTCCACCCTGTGTGGGCGGAGCTTGCACATTTTCCCCAGTGCTTAGGGGGTTTCCGAGGGTACTTTGGTTTCATCCGCATTGCCCATAGCTGTGTGAAGATGTGTGTGATCGTGATCGTGCCCTGCAATGAGTCGGCATCTTGTCCAGGATGTCCCCTGCCTGGTGGCTCAGTGGTTAAAGGCTCTGGATTACTGATCAGAAGGTCAGGAGGTCAAGCCCCAGCACTGCCAAGCTATCACTGCTGGGCCCTTGAGCAAGGCCCTTAACCCTCAATCGCTCAGTTGTATAAATGAGATAAATGTAAGTGCGTCTGCCAAATATCGCAAATGTAATGTAAATGTGCCCCGAGTTCCCTGGGATAGGTTATTTACAATAACAATTTGTCATTTGCTGATGAAGTTAAACTTCCCTCCTTGCCTAGAGATATCTGATACTTGGCAAAATCTGTACATACGTGTGTGCGTGTATGTATCAGGGAATCTGTGAAAACATAGACATGGGATAACAGTTTATCACCTGTAATCCTATTAGTTTACAGCACACTAAGATGCAGATTTTCCTCTTTGCATTAATTTCACACAGTGAAAAAAATAAATAATAAAACAGATTAAACACCATCTTCTTCCAGAGATGTACATCATAAAATTAAGGCATGATAAAATAATCCTGCATGATGAAACGATGATTGATGTTCGATATAATTAATGATAAAAGAATTTTCTTCTTTCAAGAGCAAAGTCAAATTAGTCCGATGAATATATTAATATATTCCATTTCCTACTGAAGATAAAGTAACCAAAATCTCTGAAAAACTCTAAACTTGGCACAGAACAAGAGGAAGAAAGAAAAAAAGAAAAAAAAAGTCAAGACAAGCCAAATTCAACGGCAACCAGTTTCCAGGTACTCGCTCCACTAATGGCCAAAAGCACTCATGGCAGAACTAAAGTGCTCACTCATAACCAATCACCATCCATATGCCTATTATTAAAATGTCAGGTCATGAGGTTTGATGCATTTTGCAAGCAAGAAAATAAAAAAAAGGATATAATCATCCATCTTCATGAAGGAGAAGCATTTTCAGAGAACATTATAACCTAATAAATAAATATAGCAACAGAAAAGGGAAAGATGCAGGAAGTGAAATGGGTAGAAATGTAAAAAAGTATATAGGATTTGTGAAATCATAGGTAATGCACAATATAAGTGTCATTAGAAGATGGATAAAGATTGGCATTGAAATGAGATGAAATAATACAGATCATTTACAGATCAGATACAGTCTGATCGTGATCGGTTGTATCAGGGTGTGTAGTCGGTTGTATTGTGGTATGAGGGTTGGTTCTGACACGGTCTCTGGTCCTTTAATAAAGAAAGTCATGTAGGTGATAAGAAATTGCACAACTCGAGGGCAACTCTATAATATGAACCACCATCTCTCTTTTCCGATGCCATGAATAATTACGGCGCATTATTGCTTCGATTTGCACCGCTGTGTAGAATCATCGCTTTCTGATCTCACAGTCTGCAGCTCGGCTAATACGCTGCCTGCTGCGACATGTTTGCTAATCCAGTAATGTGAAAACATGAAGGGCTCTACTGTGCGAGTAAAAAAAAAAAAAAAAAAAAAAAAGCAAATAAATAAAAACGGTTGGTGCTTCACGTTTCCGAGAGAAGTACAGTAGAGACAATTATACGTACGCACCACTACTTGATATTGACAATTACAAAAGGGATTTTTTAAAATATATATTCCATTATTTTCATCTAGATGATAATCTGGATCACGCTGATTGATGACATAAGCACAACTTTTATTGAATTTTATGCAGAAATGTCTTCAATAACGGGTCTTTTTTATGTACAGACCGTTATTCAAGTGCAGGTTGAGTGAGCGTATGTTCTGCATGCAAATCCAAAGCATCATTACTGCTTATAATAACAGAATTCTCTGTGAGACGATCTTGTGTAGAGGAGCAGATCTCTGTTTGCACTCATGCAGCGTCAGAAGCTCGGAACAACTGTTTTTATGTATGAACTGTGGACAGAACAGATGGTTCATGCTGTTTTTGGGTTTTAGATGCATTTTTTTTACAACCCTAATTCTCTGACTTGTGCCTTATGGGAAATGTAAATAAGTTTTTGTGGGAAAATAAGAAGCCAAGGGTCTCTCTCTATACTCTCTGTGTATTTCAGTCTGATTTCCAGAAGTAACATGGCACTGGTTGAAGAGGTAAATGACAGACTTGGTTAAAAACCATGAAAAAAAAAACCCAGGATATTGTAATAAAATTCAAATGATAACATTCACTTAGAATGATCAGTTAACGTTGGACTGATGGGTAGTGTTAGGGATTGTATCTTATCTTTTAAAATCGAATGAAATCTCACTTGCTAGAAATCTAGCACGGTCAACTTACTAGAAACAATTTCCTGCATCAAATATGCCTTTGATCATTTCAAATAAATAAAGAAAGAAAGAAACCCTTTCACCATCTCTGCTTCTTAAGGAGGACTCTACAAGTGCTTAATCTCTGTTAAATACCACAACTCTCACACAAACGCTTATTTCTGAGTACCTCGGCTTTACACAAACACTTTTGCTTAAATGCAGTTCGTCTCGCAGTGCAGAACGAAGTGATGAAAATTACAGACGGGGGGAAAAAGAAACAGCACAGTCTTTAAAGCAAGTGATTGTAATGCTACACAGGATCACCCCCTCGATCCCCCTAAACCACCCCCCATCACGACCACCACCACCTGCCAAGTCTTTGGTTCTGCTCTGCTTTTATATAAAGCTTTTATATAGAGAAATAAAGAAAGATTTGGTATTCATTCGTAATCAGAGAGGAACAGAGGAAGAAATGTGTAAGGAAAGAGAATGAAAGAGGAGGCTCAGATCCTGATTGCGCCGAAGAATAAAATAAACTTTTCTGAAAGTAGAGGGACATGTCTGCATATTTCTTCATCTAAATAATAATAATAATAATAATAATAATAATAATAATAATAATAATAATAAATGTAAAAACCTAGCAGGTATGTTAGTCTGAGTACTGTGTGGTTATGGAGCTTGTACACCAGGCAAGGAAGTGAAAATTCTGAATAAAAAACATCAGATAAGGCAATTAACAAAAATCTGGAATGATTGACAGCTGCATAAGTGTTTTAAACACCTCTGAAAGCCCCGCCCCTTCGGCCCATCTCACGTTAGCGATGTTTAGCCACTTAAAGGAAAGTGCTTGGTTTTAAAGGCTGTAGTCTAGACACCCAGAAGCCATGGAAATCAACTGAACTACCTGCATAACCCGACTCTGAATATGCTGAACTTTCCCTGTGTAAATATCAACATGAAGTTTGATCTTAAAGTGCTCACTTAATAAGGGATTAAGGGACCTCTTTGGGGTTGGCTGGTCGGTCTGTAAGTGAGATGTAAACAGAATCCCAGAAGCAAATGATTAAGCATTTATTTTAATATATGAAAGTGATTTTCATTAATTGGATTATCAGATATCAAACTGACTGGATGACTCTTTGAAAGGCTTTTTTTTTGCCCAAACACAGCACCTGAAGAGCAGTGATTGACAGATGTAACTGACTGACTTTCCAGATGGAGAAGGACATCTGTCAAAGAGCAGACATAATGAGATGTCTCCATCAGATGGGGACAGGAGAAGGGCAGTAGAGGAAAAAAAAAAAAACCCAACAATGCCAACATTCACTCCCAAGGTTAAGTGAGCTATTTATGTTATTTATCATAATCATGCCCAAAAGTGATAGCTTGTGGATGTCTGTTTTAATCCACAAAATTACAGTGAACTTCTGGCATGGTCCCCGGAACCATCTGGGACATCACATTCCATCATCATCCACATAGCCGATCAATAAGAGAACAGATCAAAATCAATAAAGACTGACCGCAAAGTGGTGGATATTTAATTGGCCTTTATCTCAACAATATTTCTGATTACCTTCTGCGATGTCCAAGGGGTTTGTCTATGGATTGCTTACACTTGTTCCTACTGATTTTTAATTTTTTTATAAAATTGTCTGATACTATTTTATTTGTTGTTTTTTTTTTAATGCTTTTTAAAGGATAAGTCACATCATTCAGCTCCATTTAAACAACTTGTCTAATCCACACTTGCTACACAATTACAGGGAAGCCAAATTTGAGCAAATACAAAAAAAAAAAAAAACAACAGTTATTCATTGACACACTGTTTCAGGTCACAGTTTGGGGCGAACTGTTTAGTCATTATGGCATCTAAAGAAGTACACAATACTTGAGACCTAGCAATGTGAATTCTTTCGTCTTGGGTTCCTTGCACCCAGTCATGACAGTCAGGCACAAATGTTTATGTAGTTGTGCAATAACTATGGTGAAGTCTGCAGCAGATTTCCTCATCTTGTTCTTATATTTTATTACACATATCAGGTGACCCAGAGGGAGTTTACCTCAGTACATCAGCTCCATGCAGACTCTCCACTGGAGTCCCACAAGGCTCAGTACTTTGTCCTGTTCAATTTTCCCTCTATACCAGCTCTCCCAATGAGGTCATATTCTCACATTGGTTTCTATACTCCACGGCTATGCTGATGACACTCAACTCACCCCCTCCTTTCATCCATCTGACACTCATATCTTTGCAGTAATATCGGCATGTCCGGGCACCAGGCATCTCTCAAGAACGGCAGCTCATCTGATGAAAATAACTTCCAGCAAGACAACGGTGCTTTATATCCCCAAATATGCATCCCCATGGCAAAACCTTGTGATCACTCCAGACAAATCTCAAATCACACCACCTGTCGCTGCAAGCAAACCTAGGGGAGTTATGGACAACTATCCATCGTTTTCACCTCACATTGCCAAACAATCAAGCAGGTTGCTTCTTCACAACATCAGGAGGATCTGGCCATTTGTATCCAGAGAGGTCACTCAGATGCTTGTTCCATCCGTTGCTCTGATTTCAACACTGGACTACTGCAACTCGGCCCTGGCAGGTCTGCCTCCCAACATACCATCCCAACCCATGATCCAGATTGAAGCTGCAAGACTTGTTTCCAATGTCCCCAAGGTCTCCTACATCACCTCATTGCTGCGTTCCCTCCAGTGATTTACGGTAGCTGCCGGCATCAGATTACAAACCCTGATGCTGGGCTACAAATCCAAAAATGGACCCCCCTCCTACCTGAAAGTACTTATCACACCCTCCTCTGCATGAGGTGGTTAGTTTTCATGCTGTACTAACCTCCTGATAGCAGGATTTTAACTCGATGGTATTCTCAGACCCTGACCTATTGATCTAACATGAGGAAGTGTTTTTGATTGAGAGTAAAAAAAGCGCTTCTGTAAGTCGCTCTGGATAAAGGCATCTGCTAAATGCTGTAAGTGCAATGCGAATTGCATTAACCAGTCTCATCTTAGTCTGAGCAGTTTTAGTCTAATAGGAACCGGCCTGTTCTAGTCCCCACTTTGATAGCCCAGTTGCTCGCTCTTTCCTTCCAATCTTTGGCTTTTTCACAGCAGAATTGCAGCAGTACTAAAAACCTGTTGAAGACACCCACACATCTCCCACATGGGATATCAGTAAACGGTTGATGTGTCCATTTTTTTTTTTCTTTCAAACATATACCATTGTTTACTGTAAAAAAAATCCCAGTAGAAGCCACTTACAAAACAACAGCCGCCTGCCTACATGTGCACCATTCAGAGAAAACAAGCATTGGACATCTGATGAGAAAACCGCGCATGTGTCCCTGCTCTGTGTTCTGGTTGTTTATCTGCAGCGACTAAAGACATCTCAGATCTGAAACAAATGGAAATAATAACAATAACTAGGAAGATCTGGCAAGAGAGTCAGGGCAGATCTTCAAGTGGCTGCTCTTACCCTTGAGCTATTCACATCGGTGGGGAGTTTCCTAAAGGTATAACAAGAAAGCTGGGAAGAAAATCTCTCTAAAAAAAAAACCCCACAGGGTGTTTTAGAGACTCAGTAACCATAGCAACTCTTTATCCATCCATCACACACTGGAGTGAAGTTTCTGACTCTATCCATCTGTCTCTTTTCTGAATTTCAAAGCACTACCTGCTTCAAAATAGACCCCAAATGACTTGTATGTTAATCTTTGTAATTAACTTGTTACCTTTAGTGGTGTCTAAGATTTAGTATTTGTTGGCCCATCATGGTGGTCTATTCAATTTGGTTAATAGTGTCTTACATTGCTGATAGCGGTGCATTGGGATTTAGTCCTCGCTTCATTTCTACCCATAGAGATCAATGTAGCGGTGATTTAGTTGTCTGTCCAGCTCCCTCATCTCCTCATCTGTAAACAGATCAGTTTCCAAAGCTTCATTGTAATATGAATTCGATGCCATCGCATCTGCCATCTCATCTGACCGCAAGATATCCAGGACGAGTCTCTTGGCGCAATCGCATCATACTAATAAAATAATAAAAAATACAGCACCAACCGACTAATTAGCATCAGGATCCCTAAACGCATCACAAATATTACAATATAAACAGGCGTCTTCCTTTAAAGAGTCCATATGATCCTGGGAAATTTCTGAATACTTTATCAAAAGTGATACATGCTACTCAAACATGTTCTCTGAAGTAAAACCAAGTATAACAGCTAAAAAACAAACGAAGATAAGAAAAGCGCTGCATGTGGATAGGCTCCTTTGTAGATTTTCTTTACTTATTTTTTTTTTTTAAAGCTCCATCTGGGTGCATCTCTGTGAAAGCCCTGAATGCTCTCACCAGAATGACACGACAATTCCCAAATTAACCAATTAAAAATTCTTCAAAACTTTCCTATGTGTCAGAACTTTCTCCCATAGGACAAAGGACAGCGACTTTGACCGCAAATCTCTCTTTAGCTCATAAATCAGTACAAACCCTGTTACAAGTCTGCCCATTCTGGAAAGCGTTGGATCACAGGATCAACCGGAGCACATGAAGATATGAGAGGAACACGGTGAAAATGTGATGTCAGTACAGAATGTATGTCATTTTTAGTTCAAGTGTACAGTAGTTACTGAATAAATCTAAGTGGTTGCTAAATAATAAACTACTGAATGATAATCTACTAAATTTAAGAGATTAGATATGAATAATCCCGTTTGTCCATTCTGTCATGTAATCCAACAAAAGCAATAATAAAAATTTTCGTCCAAGGTTGAGTTGGATATTATACTATAATCTCTTAACTAGTGGTTTATGAAAATTATTGTAGTAACACTACAATCGGGATGAAAACTACTGAATATTTCACACCTTCTCATATTCAAATACAGTTCTATATGAACAGAAACCCTTTCCACATTCCTCCTGTCATCAGTCGTGCGTCATATCTGAATTGATAGTGATTGATTTTGCTACTACACCCTTGTCATGCAAAACCCAATCTATTTAACAAATGAGCCTCATGTTAATGCAATCTGCAGCATGATTTATACCTGCATAATATATTAGCACAGGTGGGAGAAAGAGGAAAAGCAACAGGCCTTATAGGAAGGAAAGAGACTGTCAGGAAATTCCTGATTGGTCAGTTAAGGAGTGATTAGTCAGCTAACTATGTATTGCATATAAACCAAACATATTGATTATATGAATATTCAGTGTATTTTTTTTCTTATGCTTGATTGTTGATGACAATTTAAACAGGCACAAAGTCAGAAAGACAGTTATACATGTTAAGACACTGTAGTTTAAAATTTCCAACCCCACCCCATTTCAAACTATGGAGTACTCCACATGGGGTCAGGGGAAAACCTTGCAATTTCCTGTTTTTGTTTTATTCATTTATTTTACAAATTAGTATTAGAAATATCTCATATTTTGTCAATGAAGATGGGTTTTGGATGCTGTTATTTTTAAATGTTACTGAAAGTCACTTTCCTCACATGCTGCACTAGTGTAGCAATAGAAATGGACAAATTACTCCATCCATCTCCCTCCACTAGTTTCGTAACAACATCAAGTCCCTCTGGAACAACATGAAAATGTGCCTAAATTATAAATCTGGAATAAAAAAACAGACACAGGGTGTTCAAGGCTTGGGGTCACAGAAAATTCATAACATCTAAAAAGTTTGGGAACCCCTGCAGTAAATAATGCTATTTAAGGGAGCCTTAATGTAAAAAAAAAAAAAAAATAGTTTTATTGAAAACCAACTGACATGTTAGGCTACAGGGTCGTTGTTAAATTACATGCACACCGTCATCCTTTGTAAAGCATTACATGCTAACGTTCCTAAAGTTTTCCCAAACCACAGCTTTCCTCAGGCACTGCCTGATTTCAGCTCTAGATAAGCTAGATCACATCAAACGCCTGTGATCTTTTCTGCAGCAGCTCCACCGGGCTGAATGCTAAGCCACGTACACACCACATTCCTTACTTTCCTAACCTAAAAATGGAACAAATTCATTTATCTTACTCGGACTATCTTTAAAGAAGAAAAAAAAAAAGGGTCCTGAAATGTATTGTACTGTGTTTCAGCTTGAACTCTGCTATAATGCTGAGATTTAAGCTGAATTATATGACATTTCAGGTCATTGATATTCTGTGGAGGATCCACTGCACTTCAAACTCGATTCATCACACGGCGTTATTGCGGAGATGAAACTGTGCATCGGCTGAAACGTACCGACTTCCAGATAAGGAGAAATTAAATTGATAGTAGAATGGGATTTAGTCAACAGTGCATTTACCTTCATTTTCACATAATCATTCATTGCTAAGACAATTTTCCCTCTCCATGTTAAAAAAAAAGTAATAATAATTATAAATAATGATATTTAATTTAATTCCAATAATAATAAATAATTGCATTATTTAAAAGCTGAAATTAAATACGCAGTCTTCATTAAATATATGCACTTGGGGACGGTTAAGGTTTCACCTCAAACCTGACAATCAGTAGTTTAATTAATAGTCTTTAATAACTTTCTTATATTAAAAAGTAACCAGGTTTATTTATTTTTATTTTTTTTTGATGAAATGCTTGTGCCATTAACCAAATTTAGCTTTATATAACTTTTTGTTGCTGGTATTTATTTACAATTGAACTCATACTCAACACGATAGGTAGGAAGAGCCATGGGGGGTGTAAACTTTTGAAAAGGATGTTCGGTGTAAATTGTTATTATTTTGTCTTCTGGGAAACATGTACATATCTTATGTAGCTTCTGAAGGGCAGTACTAAATGAAAAAAAAAGAAAGAACAAAATAATAATTTACAATGATCATTCTGTTGAAAAGTTTACACCCCCCAGTGAACGTTTGCACCTTTTGTAATAGTTGTAATAGAGAATCTTCTATATTAAACTATGATAAAATTGTATGTTCATTCATTCTCATTTTGTAATTGTATGTGTAAGCAATAACGCCAAATATTAACTTGATATCAATTAATTGTTCATTATGATATAATTCCTAGGTTCATTTGGTCCGAGGGCTGGTGTGTCTGCGCATCAGCTCAAGATTTAATTGACCCGTTTACCTGAAAGTTTCAGCTCACCGCCTCTGTGTCCAAATAAGACATGAAAAGATCTCTCCACACCCGACTGGAGTTCTACAAAACCTCCACAATGGTTTACTGTAATGAACAGAAGTGTGTGTACCTCAGAGCAACACTTCACATCTTATTAAAATCAAAGCAGCGTTTATCTTCATTTCCCTCCGGTCAGTTTGTTTGTTCCAGCATCCTCATTTAATAGACGTCGCCTTGAGCAACCGACATTTAGATAACGATCAGTAGTTAGACTTTCAGTTTAAGTACACACGCTGAAGTGTTTTAGGGGAACATTTTGACTCAGAATGTAGGACACTCTGGAATTACTCTTCTCTAAGTTTCTTTTTTCATTCAAACTCTATCATGATACATGTTGTGTATCATCAGAACATCTTGAAGACAATGAACACTATTAAAGCGATCTCATCTTGTGTATATTCACAGTCCTGGTGTACGAAGCAGATCCGTATTCTGGTAGGAATAAGTGCAGATGGAGCAGGTGCATTGTGAAGCTACAGGCTGTGAATATTTGGCATTGCTATCCAATGTGATCCTCATCCTCTCCTGCTGCTATAATTCATTCGTCACTTTCTTTTTTCTATTTCGATCTCTCTCTCTCTTTTTTAACACAACCAAAAACCCATTTAATTTCCTTTCAGCTGTGTTTCCTTTACCAGGGCTTCTTCCTGCCTGCCATCCTGTCATACACCCAAGAAAGATTAGAGAATTTGGAATGCAACAGTCCAGCAGTTTTGTGCCAAATTGGTGTCCTACTTGGTATTTCTACTAGAATATTAAAAATGAGGACGGCAGCAATCTGAGCTTGTACGCTAACTCAGATAAGCAAGAGTGGAAGATAGCAGAATGTACTTTTTCTTTATAACTGATATCTGTGGTAGCTTCAAGGGTACAGCGTTGGTAGCTTTTGGAATGTATCTTGTATATATTTGGGACGGTTACCTTTTAGAGTAAAGCTTTAAAGCAGTGATCACCAGCCCTGATCGTGAAGCTCTAACTTCCTGAAGACTTTAGCTCCAACCACAATCATGCCCACCTGACCGTCTAATCATTGCCTTAGGATGTTTTTGATCGTGATTTTTTTTTCTTCTAATTATGCATGAACACAATCATGAAAACTGTGAAGCATCATCTCCTCCAATCACACAGTATTGCATTACCGTGAAAAAAAAACCCCAACAAGAGTCAGATTTCCACCACCAAAGTTCACTCTAATGGCCCATAATTCCATCTATAATCAGGAAATGTCATGCTCTGACATAAGAAAAGAAAAAAATGAGTTCATCTTACTACATGTGAGAAGAAGATCAGTTTCGCTCTCAGGTAAAGATCTGCACACTTACCTGTGGAGAGAAAAGGAGGCATAAATTAGAATCTAAACATTTTGATCGATTTTGTGTCAACGAAACCCATGTCATAACCCATAACTTAATCCAGGTTTGACCTCTGGGTTTTTTTTAGCAATGTCAATCTGGTGACTTTTCATTTCAGGGTGTTTATAGACCCTAGTTCATGGTTGTCCCACTGGCAAGATAAAATTCCCTGGTGTCCTTCCTGGGTCTTCACTGTTTGGACTTCCTTCAGTAAGAACAAGACATTGTTTTCCCTTTAGAGACATTGGGCTGTAATTCAGAGTTGGCGGCTTTGTGTGGAAAGTTCATCGTATTAAAAATCAGGGTTATGTGTGCGCTTAAGTAAGTAGTTCATCGTTTTAACAATAAATTCTTCCCTCCTGTCCATACTTGCCTTTTCCGCTATCGTGACGTCTCAGTGGACGACCACATCAGCTCGAGAACAACTAACGCTAGCACTGTCAGAACTCCCACCTACAAGGTGAACTCAAAAGGTCGTAGTTCATAGGCCTCATTTAGGAAGCCAGCGTAGAATAAATTCGATATGGCAATATATGGTTAGCCAACAATAAATGCTAACTTGCTAATAAATGCTAGGTGCCGATTCCAGACAAACTTTCTTTTTCAGAAAGCTGATGGATAAACATATCATGTTTAATTACCTGCCGATATATCTTCATTGGAAACATTTGTTTCTGTGTTTGTTTCATGTGGTGTGTTTCGCTAAGGTTCTCTAATCTCCAGTGACGACAGACCAGCGATGCTCGTCATGCAGTCAAAAACTCCGACAGATAATAATCCCATCTTTAAGCAAATGTATTATCAGGTTTGTCGTTTTATCTGACTTCACAATGACAAGATTAAAGCATTTATTGCACCAGGAACTGTCATCCATTTTTCCACAGTCTTTTCCACTCATCATGCAGCAAGGAGCTTACACATTATGATATTTGCAACAACAACAACAAAAAAAAACTTTGGCAAGACTCAGAAGTAAATAAAACTTCTTCCATGTTTTTTTTCTGCCTTTTTTGCCACAGTGACATTCAACGGTCATCATCCTCTACTGAACCACTGACCATCAACAGCTCAATACACATTACTGTTAACACACCAGGACATTAGCAGGTACACGATAAGGCAATTAAATGACCAGTTCATCCATAAAAATAAAAAAAAAATCCTATCCACTGTACACTTAGAAACACAAACACACTCAACAACAGCACTAATTGAAATGTCCTTTATTTTTTCTGAATGATGCAGCAGAAATTTTATGGCCAAATGGATGCCCTGACATTTCAGAGCTTTCCCTGAACATCCAGAGGGAACATCAAGAACTAAAACAAGCTGACATTAACCACCAACCAAATGTAATCACAAGAGCTGATCCAGTCGGATGTGCAGTCTCTCTGATTTGTTCTTTCTTTCAGCGTGGTAGTTCACACATCTTAGACCAGGGTTTGATTTTTTACAATCTGAAGACTGTAAATTCAGAAGGTCAGACAGGACCTTCTGTAGGATGTGTATCAGTTAAATGATTCTATAGAGATGCATGATGAAGATGAACAAAAGAAGAAGAAGATTCATTTGCCAAATGAATGTGCAGTAACATATTCAAAATGTGTTTTTGTTTACAATATGTACTGTACAATAATGAGGTTTGATTTTTGTTTTGTTTTAAATGACAGAACAAATTTATAACAGTATGCTTTATAAAATGATCTTGCTATTCTACATATTCAACTAGAGTTCAGATTAACATTTCATTTCGAATATAATGGAATATAATGATCAGGCTCATGTTGCAGATTTATTGAGGATACAGCATAATTAGGAAGAGGATAAAAACAAGAATGTGGGAGTAACGTGATTAAAAGATGATAAAAGAGAAGGGAAAAAACAGTGTTCTAGCTCTTCAGGAATATTTATTTAAGGTGCAGTGTTATTTTGAATTAGAGTTGTATCGTCGTCATCCCCCTTGCCTCTCCCCCCCACCCTTCTCCTACTTGCTCCTGAAGGAATTCTGATCAATTCTGCCCAATCCTGCTGTTATTATTATTATTATTATTACTATTATTATTATTATTATTATTATTATTATTATTATTATTATATATATTCCTGAATAAAACCCTGAATAAAGCAGCTACTAAAACTGAATGAATAAACGCATCACACGCCCCCCAGAACACTCACTTGTTAATGAACGTGGCCTTTCTTTGTCACACAAGCTTCAAAGTTGACCAGAAACTTGAAAGTAAAAACCACCTATTTCCACAAGTATCAATAAGGATTTGGTTTAAAAAGAAATCCCAACCCCAAACATTCCTCACAGTGACATTACATGCATTATTAAAAGAATGGGAAGGATATAGCACAACACAGAAGATACCATTCACTGAAAGTCGGTGACTGACTGGGAAAAAAGGGGAACAGTCAGAGAAGCATCCAAGGTTATACCTCAAATTAATGCTACCACGACCACCACCATGCTTCTCAGCGGAGACTGTGATGAGTAATGCTAGGTTTCTGCACAACAGCGCTTCATGCCAAGGCCAAAAAGTTGAGCAACATTAACTTTTTAGTAATAATTTAATCCTGCATTAATGAATATTTCCCATTTCAAAACCATACGTTTTTATGAAGGAAACGGAATTTTAATGCAAATAAAAAACTGTGCCATTCATTCTCCAGTCTCGATCAGTCAGAGTTTAACTACGTATTTGTTTTTCATGGAAAGAAAAGCAAGGGAATGCTTTTCACCAATTGAAAATACCTTCAGCAGAGCAACTGAGTCGTTTCAAGGGTCTTCGTAGGAGAAGAAAAGGAACACAGCCAGGGTCGTTCCAATAAAGCATTCCTGCATTCCTCTAGCCAACATGCTGAGCTCTTATGGGGCAGAATGAACTCTCTTCTAAAGGAAGAACAGCCACAGTGACCCAGGCTGTTGATTTCCCTCAGCTTCATACTCTGTTAGGGTCTGGCACTGAGCCGAGGGAAAAAGAAAAAGAAAAAGAAAAAAGATACAACTTTTATGATTCTCCTTAGATTCTGGACATGACTGCACCCTGGCACAGAGTAGGCTGAGATGTGCCAGTTTCCGACAATACAGCTAAACTCTGAATACAAACCCTGGCTTAATATTACACAGCATTGGATATATTTATGTAACTGAATTGCACAAGCAAAGCTACTGGAGATTGTGCAGCAGTGAAGTGAGCATGCCGAGAAACTGTGGCATGTGAGAGCAGTTCAGTTCTGCGAGCACTGAGCACTTAACCATTGGTGCAATTAACAACATGTCATGTTTGGCATATCTCACTCTACCTGTTAAGGACACCGTTTATACGCCACGATACCTGAAACATAAAACTCAGCACGACGAGTTCATTCCCAGCAACAACTTTTTCCTTAACAAGCATATTCGACCTTGAAGGACCTTAGATTTATCTAAGGTCCTCATTTATCTTCAGAAATACATAAATAAAATAAAACTTCTCTGCTTAAATAATGCATTGTCTCATTAAACCGTGAACTCAAGCTTAAGTTTGTACCTTATAATGCTTAGTTCAATGACCTCTGGCATTAATTACCCGATTTTCTCGATGAGGTCCATCAGGGCTCGATGCTAGGTCCTGTCTTGACACACTAATAGCACACTAATAGCCTAATTTGTTGATAAAGTTATGCATATTCCCGCAAGGTTCTCGTTACACTACCTGTTATGCTATAGATACCATATACAGATGTGCCAAACAAGCTACCCGTGATGAACTGACAGAATTGAGGTGCATCAGTAGTGAGAAGGTGTTTAAATATTCAGTTACAGCTCTGGTTTTTGATATCACATCTCCAATAATAGACAGTGAGTGCTTCAGGAGTTTGTAAGTTATTATCTACTCTCCAGGTGCTGAAGTTGGAAGCCAGATTACTTCCATAAGGCGTTAATGTCAATAAAGCATATGTTATTATTATATCACATATCTGCTGG
Organism: Stegophilus panzeri; assembly: GCA_024331685.1. Classification (NCBI taxonomy): domain Eukaryota; kingdom Metazoa; phylum Chordata; class Actinopteri; order Siluriformes; family Trichomycteridae; genus Stegophilus; species Stegophilus panzeri. The sequence goes on from JANDJT010000071.1 coordinate 24,783,072, forward strand.
ATCCGGAGACTCTTGAGAGCTTTACAGTATATTTTAATATATTTATCGAGACAGAATTATGAGGTAGTCCATAATACTGCAGCAGTCCAGAAACTAAATTTTTTTTAAAAAAATGCACAGAAGTATATAGTTTGAAAAAAGGTCTGCGAGGATAGAAAGGACTGTGGGAATTTTAATTAAGACAGCAGGAACTGTTGCTATACTTCTTTTGACTGCAAAGCACATATTACAGCAGAAAAGTTTTTTTTTTTTTTTTAAAAAAGAGAACGTGTCAGGATTTTTAAAGAATTATATATCTAAGGGAAAATCTCAATCGCACAGAAGCGTTTAGCTTATCTCGACAATTAAATGATGGAACTGCTAAGAAAAGAAAAAAGCTCTGCAAAAAAAAAAAAAAAAAAAAAAAAAAGCCCTGCAAAATTATTGCCACCCTTAGTGCATAGCTCATGCAAGGAGGTGATATTTTGAGCATTTTGAATATTTCGGGGATGTTTGGCGTTCTCTGCGAATACATGGCTACTTTCCAATAGGCGTTTTTTTTTTACTGCCCTGTTTTCCCATTGGTGATGGATGACAAATGTTTTTAACACGTTACTTGCAGGTAAGGCAAGAAAACATTCAATATGTAGAATAAAGAAACTTCATTGGTTTTGATAATGACCAACAATAAAGAGTATTTCTGTTTCGGTCCTTGTGCCGGTACGTTATTATCATTAATATTTCTGAGTTCGAACAACGTCCTACTCTCTCGATCCTACAACAAACCAGACATGAGAGAGATGTAGAAAAGATAAGCAGAGAATAACCGATGATTGTGAACTGGCTAGAGATGTGAAATTTTTAAAAAGAAGTATCTCAATCTGAAGAATTCTGCCTGTTATTTTTCTCAAATCACATCATTTTAATAGCGCTTTTAAATTATTCCCTTCTTTTTTTTTCACTGGGACACCTAGGCCAGAGCTTTTTGCATTTCATTACGTTAATCTTCATAGCACTGGCTTTTGTATTGACAGAAAAAGTTCTAAGTTCATTTCTAATTTCCTTGGTGATGTAATGACTTTGATTATCTTTAACTATATACGAACCAAGAGCCTCAAATCTTATCTTTCCTAATTAAAAGAGAAGAAAAAAAAAAAAAACTAGTTAAAAATAGATTTAAATGAGACAGCAGAGTTCAGGTTGCGAACTACTTACTCCTACTCAGACACTCAACTACAAACACTGAACACAAGCGACGCTGTGCATGTTTGACTCACCGTGATTCATTGGAACATGGCTCTGAAAAAGTTAGTGTGCTCCAGAGTTTCCAAGTTTCTTCGAATTATGCAATTCACCCTGCCTACCTTGACATTTCAGTATTTCAGCAGCCGGTGAAGAGAAGTGTTCTGTTAGTTCCTGCCCCCTGCCAAACCTGACTTCATTTGGAGTGACAATCATGTCGGTACTCCAAGTGAATCTTTTGTCCTCTTTCACCCAGCCACATCCTGTGAAAATCCACCCACATTGACTTCAGGGTGGAGTGCATTCAGTTCCTATTCAGTTTTTTATATCTACTCACATTTTCGATTTCTAGCCACAGAGTGGTCTCCTTTGTGCAGCAGGGCACGATGACAAAGTGGTGAATCGATGGGACGATACTGTATATATCTATATAACTATATGCTGCACATATCTCTTGATGTTAGACACCAGTAGCCCTGTAAACTCTTGGGCAAAATATTCTACAAGAAACAGGGTTCAGAAAAACGGTACTGTTTATCACTGGGGTGGTTCCTAACAAATTTTATATCTTTAGTGTGCATTTTTCACCAGGGAAAGTAAACATAGTGTACATTTTCAACTCATTTAAGGTACATATCTTTGTCTTAAGGACCACTGATATACTTTCCATGAATAGTTCTCAATGGTTCTCAATGGTTCCACATTCTGGACACTCACTACCCTGAAGAGTGATAGATTTGCAACAAGACAACAAGATTTGAGAACCTTAATTGAGTAAAGTGTACATACTAGAAGTAGAAAAGATGAACTATTAATAGTACCATGGTAGTTCCCTGGTATAAGCTCTAGCCTCCCCGTGACACTGTGTAGGATAAGAGGTATGGAAAATGGATGGATGGATGGATTTATGTTTACAGCTTCAGCTTTGGCCCATGATCATTAGAATTATCCCGATCATTTATTTCTTCTGTCTAGTTGTTTTGTCATCAAACCAACAAGTTCCCATTGGGCTAGGAATTAGGGAAAAACTGACCCCTGGAAAACAGGAAAGTGCAACAGAATGGTCATTCACCTCGAAATTCCAAGTCTAGCATGAACAAACCTTTAATACGAATAAACAATCAGACTGTGCTAACTCCAACTTTTATGCTGATCAGAGCACTGAGAAGGAAGATGCCACCTCCGCACGTCGATACCTCACAGTTCCTGTGTCATCGTCGAGAGCTCATGATTGGCTCTTTAATTACTAAACCAGACAACTACTGTCAATAGCACAATTAAAATGATGAGTGCAGGAGAGACAGCTGGAAGCTGGTGCAAATTCTCTTTTATTTCCTGTTTCTCACTAAGAGTACTAGACAAGATATGTTCCTTTAATATCCTACTACACACACACACAGACATACACACACACACACACACACACACACAAATATCTATTTCCTGTGGCAATATGGAAATTTCTAAATACCATTCAATTTTGAGCTATTACTATAGAAACGACATGTATTAGAATGAGCGTGTTATTATAAAACTGAGAAAATGACTCAGCAATCAGAATCCAGAACGCAGCAACATTGTGGTATACTTTCTTTTACTCAGCTTAAAATGTGCAGAAGTCAAATGTGGCATATTGAATGCTAATGATGAAGCATATCTACAATTAAAAAATAATTACAGTGGGAAAAGGAAAAAAACGATATAACCCTGCATTGTAGTAGATTGAAAAACGCAATTTCCTATCAACATGTTCAGGTTTAAATGAGAGAAATCTCAGACAAAGAAAAACACAGATGCTCCTGTAATGGCAAAGAGCACAGCTGGAATTCAGAAACACCTCTGGAAATCCAATAGCAGATTTCCTGGAATGCCACACAGTAATGATACATCGAAATATTTATGATTCAGGTACCTAAGAGAGTTTGTTTAGATTAGCTTGTCATTAATTTATTGATTTGACAAAATATTGTTTGATAAAATCACCTATATCTTGCACATCCGTTACAATTTAACGATCTTGATTTAGTATCTCACATCGTCATTAACTGTCAGAACAGAATCTAATAAAAAAAAAAAAATAAACACAAAATAATATCATGTGCTGGATCAAGTGCTATTTTTTTTGATCTGTTGAATAATGAACATGGGAAGCCATATTGTTCAAGTCCCCGTGAAGTGTCTCGAAACATTCAGTGTTATTCAACGTGTTGACGTCATTTCCTCTGAAACAGGACGTGGCATGGATTTTTCTAATGTTTGAAGGCGGGACACTTCAGATTCTAGAGAGCATTTGATTGGGCAGAAGTGCAGAGTGATGTCATCAAAACTGTTGAGCCGTATTGGTGGTAGAAAGAGAGTGTAAATCGAGACTGAATATATCTTCTAAATGTTTTGTGCTACTGTTTTGAAGCACACTAGCTTATAGATAATCTTACAGCTAACATGTTCATACTAAACACCATAAAACTTCAATTTTGCTTTCATGGGGACTTTAAATTAAATCAAATTCACAGTGATTAGTGTGATGATTACATTTTTAAATTGTTGCTAGCTTTTAGGTTATGTCATATTGCTGTACATTTGACAGCGATTAAATAAAAACGCTATTTCCTTCTTCGGAAATCCCTGATTTGATTCTTTCTTGTTTAAAGGCGCGTGATTATGTTTAAAGGCAGAAATATAGACGATGTTGAAAAAACCCATCTCAGACACTTTTCAAGTAAAATCTGGCCTCGGGGGAATTGAATCATCTGAATGCCAAGCTCAGAAAATTGACTTAAGCAGGTGCGTAACCGGACTCTGAATACAAGGAACTTTCCCTTTGTAAATACTGACATAACATTTAGACTTAAGTCAATAAAACTTTAAAAAAAAAAGTGCCTTGGTTTATTATCTGTCTATCGATCTTTTTTTTCATTCCAACCCAATCAGAGAGGAAAAAAACAGCATCTACTTGTATCTGAATTTCACAACACACTTCAAATGATCAGAAAAATGACTTAAAAGCTCACTAAAATGTAACAGCTTCTAAATAGTGCAATCCCTCTAAGCAGGCTCATATAAATTAACAGGTGCATTCGTACCTTCTAAATTTTCAGAAATAGAAGCCAACTGTAGCTCTGTGCTTTGCAGTAATTTGCCGGTTCTGCAGAGTGAGCTGGAATATTTTGATTGTCATGCTCGAAGTGTAAAAGTCAACGAGTTATAATTAAATTTATTCAAATGACTACATCTCACTTTTTTTTTTTTTTAACTATGTATTTATTTATTTATTTTGCCATATCGCAAAGCTTCACAATCATTAATAATCAACCATGCATATTTAATCAAAACCATGCCTCGACTCTCAGTAATGATTTATTAATAATCCTGGGGTGGTGGTAAAATCTCCTACGCCCAGACCCATGCGAGCTATAACATCACACATCTCTATGAGTCTGATTTATTAATATTACGACAATGCCAAACGCAAGACGTACTGTATCTCCTGAGCCGAGGGAAAGGACGGAAAGTTCTCCAACATCGAGTAAATGTGGTTTTAATGATTCACGCGTCCGTCCCACATTTAGTCGAGTTACTCAGTGATGTTAAATTAGCATTGGTCTGTGGAAGCTCAGGACAGATGTGTTTGGGGTTTTTTTTATGTTTCTACCCAAGCAGATGGTTGAAGTTGTTTGGGATTTTTCCATGGATGAGTTTACTGATCTGCTCGGAAATCTCTCATCGCTTTGGTTGGCTCGGGAGAGTTTTAGACTAACATGTTATCGTTTGTATGGTAACAGCTCATTTGTATGCTGGAAAATTGACTAATAATGAACCGATAAACACATGTGAAATTGCTCATAATGGTAGAAAGGGTAAAAAAGACATTTTTTAAACATTTATGGAGTCAGAGTTTTAGTACATTTCAGTATATCTTCTGTTTTATGATATCTCCAGTATTCTGGCCTGTCTATAGGGGAAAATCTGTCCATTTCAGTCAACCAAAGAGAAGTGGAAAACTAGACACAAGTCCACACAAGCCTAACCACGAACAGAGCCTGCGGGGAACATTGTCTGTCAGAAACCTTTTAGTCGTGACCTTTTATTCCATAAATGGTACTGGACTCTGAGGAGTACAAAAGAAAAAGAAAAAAAAAACAAAAAAACAAAACATGAAAAGCTTTCAAACTAGTCGAACCAAAGTTTATGTTTGCGTCAAAGTAAGTCTTAGAAGTCACACAATAACCCATTTGAATTATTAAGGGTGATGATGTGGCTCGTCTCACCGTCCAGACCTCCCTGATTCATCTTCTGCTGTACTTGATGGTCTCACATGGATACTCAAAAGATCTGTACTTCCCAAAAACAGTTTATTTCCTGAGCTCATGAAGGTATGAACATATGTTAAGAATTTTAGAGGAGATAAAAAAAAAGCACTTCAAATCTCATTACCAGCCAATGGATGATGGGGAAAAATGGAAATCAGCCCACTATCTGTGCAGGAACTTGCATTGGAATGTACTCAGAAGGTAGCGTTGAGGGCTAGACATGCATTAGCAAGACTTTGCAGCTTGTGGGTTATTTATAACTTTTTTTGTGTTGGCGTGTAGAAACTGATTGAGAGCAGGTGTGTAAACTTCAGCAGAGGTGGAGCAGGGGTGTTCAGGAACAGGTGCAGCAGCAGTGAGTGTTACTCATTCTCAAGCTGTTAAAGCTCTCACTGACTGAAATGTAGAATTACTGCAGCTTCAAATGAGATGCAAATCAATTCCCTGAAACACTTTCCTATCCATCTTGTACATGTGTTTCAGTCCTCCATATCGGTTTCATGTTAGATCAGAAACCCATCGTAACTGCGAACTGGTCGTAATGTAAAACAGAACATAATATCAGCTAGGCATGAACTGAGTATGACACTATATGACACACACACACACAAACCCTTGAAGGATGAAACCCATCCATCCATATTCCATATCTCTTATCCTACACGGGGAGCCTGGAGCCTATCCCAGGGAACTTGGGGTGCAAAGTGGGGGACACCCTTGATGGGGTGCCAACCCATCGCAAAGCACAATCACACACACACACACTACAGACAATTTGGACAGGGGTCGGAAATCAGAGTACCCAGAGGAAACCCTCAAAGCACAGGGAGAACATGCAAACTTCACGCACACAGGGCGGAAGTGGGACTCGAACCCCCAACCCCGGCGGTGCGAGGCAAATGTGCTAATCACTAAACACACCCCTGTTACAATGGCAGGTTTTTATGATGTAAAAAAACTTTAAACTAAGTTAAATCATGTCAGAACACTTTTCACCTTTATTGTGAAATTTTAACCTAGTAATTAAAGTGGAAAAACAGTGAGAATCATTTTAGGAATGATTTAGGGAAAATGAAAAAAATAAAAATGTACAATAACCTGGTTGCATAAGTGTGCACACCCTTTTACAATTGGGAAAGTGTTCAGAATCAACCAATCACATTCAATCTCATGTTAAATACTAATTAGTGTACACCTGCCATCAATTAAAGTGACTGATTAACCCCAAATAAAGTCCAGCTGTTCCTGTAGGATTTCCCTGACATCTTCTTGGTAACATCTAACTGGAAAAGCCCTGGGCCGCAAAGAGCTTACAAAGCAGGTACGGGATCTCGTTGTTAAAAAATATATCAATCAGGAGAGGGTTACAAAAAAAATTCCAAGGAATGGGATACACTATGGAACACTGTAAAGACAATAATCAAAAAGTGGAGAAAATATGGCACGACAGTGACGCTATTAAGAACAGGGCATCCCTCTAAAATTGAAGAGAAGATCAGGAGAAAACCGATCAGAGAGGCTGCCAAGAGGTCTACAGCGACATTAAAAGAATTTTATCAATTTGCCGTTACCGGCTGCTCTCTACATGTGACAACAATCTCCCGAATACTTCATATGTCTGGGCTATGGGGTAGGGTGGCAATACCGAAGCCTTTTTTTAAACAAAAAATAACTAAAAAAATACATCCAATCTCCCAAAACCATGTGCAATAATGTGTTATGGAACTTTCTGCCATAACACCAAAATATATTTGGCACAAAAAAAAAACACAGCACATCAACAAAAGAACGCCATCCCGGTGGTGAAGCGTGGTGGTGGCAGCATCATACTTTGGGGATGTTTTTCTTCAGCTGGAACTTGGGCTTTAATCAGGGTGGAGGGAATAATGAATAGCTCCAAATACCAGTCAATTCTGGCACAAAATCTTAAGGATTCTCCTAAAATACTTAAGACAATGAGGAATTTCACCTTTCAGCATGACAACGACCTGAAGCAAACCTCCAGATAAACAAAGGAACGGCTTCACCAAAACAAGATCAAGGTTTTGGAATGGTCCAGCCCGAGTCCAGACATAAATCCAATCAAAAATCTGTGGGGTGACCAGAAGAGGTCTGTGCACAGGAGATGCCCAGGCAGTTAGAATGCTTTTGCAAGGACAAATATTGCTTAGCCAAGGTGTGCCAAACTGATTGACCCTAACCCCAAAAAATATAATGCTGTGATCAAATCTAAAGGTGCTTCAACCGAGTATTAGTTAAAGGGTGTGTTCACTATGTAGTGGACATAATGAGTTTCTGCTCAAAGTTTATACAAAAAAAGATTTTTATTTTATTATTCTTGCAGATTTGGCATTTTGCTTTTGTCTTTGTCTCTCTCTTTGTGGAGAAGACAGTCAGTCAGCTGGGATTGAGATACAGGAGAGTGTTTGTCTCACAGCACAGCTCATTCTGCTGGAGGTCAGGAACGAGACACTCTCACAGCTTTGCAGGGACATCATCCTGCCTGTCGAACACACACAGCGGGGATGACAGAACAGGAGGGCAAACAGCAGTACAGTGAGAAAATGTAGAGCAAAAAAATCTGAAGAAGGAAAGTGGAGGAAAAATAGTACGTACAAGGTAGTAGAAGTTAAAGGCTAACAATTCCCTTTTAATATCTGAACTAGCTTGTACTTAAGAAGCTTCCTCAACAATTGTATTGATTTCATTGCTAATAAACATTGCTAATCCTTTTTGCTTTAGAAGACATTTAAATAACATAAATATTAATATACTGAAGGTTTTTTTTTTTTTAAGATGACACATTTACATGAATTAGGGACTGCACTTGTCCGTCCAGCATGAAGTGCATTTAGCCGCAATCTAGTAAAAATTATGTCCTTATGCAGAGGAGATTAATAACACCTTCCGCCTACATTGATCCTGCTGCATTATTTGCATTCACAATAGACTTCATATAATATCTAATTCAATGTAAATTGCTTTATCTCTCCTAATTCCTGTGCTCTAATGAAGCAAGTTTCCTGCTTTACTCCTTCACCAGTTCTTTATCTGTTATCTGTAGCTTGATAGTGATGGATTGCACTACAGTGGAGCTGCGTAACAGCGCTGGAAGCTTTCAGGGACGGAGAGATCTCCACAGAGAAACTAATGGTGGACATCTATAACACAATTCTGTCCCGCCAAAGCCAATCTCCTTAACAAATGAACATTATGTTAATGGGATCTGCAGGATAATTCGATCGTCTAGAGGAGGAGACAGAGTGAAGAGAACAGCGTCATTAGTAAAGACTTTACCTCACACGACAGAATTCTGAGTGAACAGCAGCTCTGAAAGTCATGTGCATACTAATACATTATTTTTTCTACAGTAACAGCTCATTCACAGGGACTTGTACGCATGACCCTCTGCATAAACAGATTAAAAACATGTACTTGTTATTATGATGAATTTTTCTGTAAGGATACCATTATGAAACATCTATGGAAGGAGACTCCAGTGTCAACACATTGTAATAGTCAGAGGTAAAGCTGCGTGTTTAACAATGTTCCACGACCTTAAATGTGACTATACAGTGGGGGAAATAAGTATTGAACGAGTCAACCTTTTTTTTCAATAAATATATTTCCAATGAGGTTATTCACATGAAATTTTCACCAGACATCAGTATTAACTCAAGAAAT
>JANDJT010000071.1:24792865-24802865 GCA_024331685.1 Stegophilus panzeri
TTTACTAACCCAGCTGATATTAATTTGCACAGATAGGGGGTATAATTACTTATGGATTTCAGCTGTTTCCTTACCTTGCCTTGGAGAACTGCTTTTTCTTAGTGTGTTCAATACTTTTTTCCTGTGTCATGCCTCTTTATTACACATAACTTTATTTATAGACTTTAATGTTGTGGATTCTTTATATTTCTGGATTTCTTGAGTTAATACTGATGCCTGGTGAAAATTTCATGTGAATAACCTAATTGGAAATATATTTACTGAAATAAATGTTTCAGTACACGTTCAGTACTTATTTCCCCCACCCCCACTGTAAATGGATAAAATGTACTATGTGTCATTCTTGTGGATCCTCAATGTGGACTCGGGGATCAAACCTGGATCAGCCTCCATTTAGACCTTAAGCTCCTCTCACTGCTGTTTCTTCTCTAGACAGCGGGATTCATGTCTTCCTTTGTCCAAACTTCCCACACAAAAATGACTTGGTGAAATCAAATACTCCGTCTTGTGTTCACTTGACGGTGTGAATAATGTATAAATTTGAACAGATGCTCAGAGGAAGAATTGGTGGTTTTGTTACAAGCAAGCGCAAAACATATTCCTTTACTGTTTGTCCTCCTTTATTATCTCTTGCTCTGGGAAACCTTTCATGTTCTGTGAAATATTACTTTGTGACATGAAAGAACTTTAAACAAGCTGCAGATAAAAATGTATAGAAAGGGAAGAGACACAAACAAACATAGTCTCAGACCAAGGAAAACCCACCACCCAAATTCCATCACCCTCCAGCTTGCAGTTTGCTATTTTAGGATTGAAGAGTGAAACACAGATATTCCACCAAGGCCAGATAAAAAAAAAAAATACTACCTATTGTATATATTTCATAAAATTCTTACCAACATGCCCAGAAGTTTTGTTGTAGCATGTAGAGCAATCCGGTGATAAAGACTTCAAGAGAACTCCTGAGAGGCTCAAAAGAACCCTTGTTACATTTTACTGACCTATTTACCTAAATGTATATTGGGGATCTGGGAAACTAGAATTAGACACCAAAAAGATGTAGATGTAGTGCATACAGTGCAATGAACACCTTCTGACCAATCAAAATTGAGAATTGAGTTGTGGTAAAACTTTGGTATACATTTAACCTACATTATTTAGATTGTTACATATCTACATATAAGTAGCACTGAGATTCACTGTGATGCTAGCATGATGCAAACATAGATCATGAATGAGTCAGGGACGATTATGGCCTGAATACACTGTGATATTTATATTACATGGCCAAATGTATGTGGACACCTGAACAGGACCCCTACAGTATATGTGGGCCTTCCCCAAACTGTTGCCACAAAGTTTGATGCATATAATTGTCTAGAATGACTTTGTATGCTGTGGCATTATAATATCCATTCACTTGTTAACTAAGGGGACTAGCCCAAACCTGTTCCAGCATGACAATGACCATGTGCACAAAGTGAGGTCCATGAAGACGTAGTTTGCTGAAGTTGGAGTGGAGGAATTTGAGTGACCTACACAGACCCATGACCACAACCCCTTTGAACACCTTTGGGATGATCTGTAATGCAGACTGCATGCCAGGCCTTCCCGTCTGACATTAGTGCCTGACCTCACCAGTGCTCTTGTGACTGAAGGGACAAATACACACAGCCATGCTCCAAAATCTAGTGGAAAGCCTTCCTAGAAGTGTGGAGGTTCTCTCTGGAATAGGATGTTCAACAAGCAAGTGTGACTGGTAAAGGTGTCCAGATACTTTCGGCAATATAGCATACCTTGTTTGCAGGCAGCGTGCGGGAAAGTTAACGCAACAGTATTATGAACCCTACACACCAGCTATTATGTAATCTCAGCACCAAAGCGAGAGAAAAAATTCTACTTTTACACATGCACAGCAGAGCATGAAATGAATGCTGTCACAATGAACTGAAGAGACTGGATTTAAAATCAGTGCTGCATGAATTTCCTACTGGAGCTCTGTTATGGTAGGTTAATCCTTTTTTATTGCTCACATTTGCTGTACTTATATCTATATCTTGATACAAGAGCATAATCTTAAAACAAGATCCAGGTCTGATACAGTGTATTGAGCACTAGAAAATTGGTTGTATTTTTTTGGTTTTATAACGCAGCTGGTGTAGCCAGAATAGAACCCGTTATAGTACTGTACATGCATATATTTACATAGCTGAATTCTGCTGGAGAGATTCAGTTATAGCCAGTTATACCCACTCAAGCACTCTGCACAAGAGAAACATAAAGCCAGCAAGAAATGGTTGGAATAAAATCTTTCCACATCCTCAAGCAATAAAGCTGGCAGCTAGACAGATCTAATATCAAGCAGCCAGATAATGCCACAGTGATGTGAGAAGTGGCATTATTGAGGTCAAACCAAAGATAGAAACAGTGACACACTGGATCATCTTCATTCCAACCACTGCCACGATGAAACACTGATGTTCCCCTGAGACAGCAGTGGACACTGCTGTCTTTCAAGATACTAGGAATACTGTGTCCTGGGAGCTGAGCTTAGATCCACTTCTGTGGTTGCTTTAACATCCAGTTTCCTTTCTCCTATAACTATAACCTTTATTGTGGTTTAATCTGGAGTTTGTTCTATGAGGGGTATGAGTAGTTTGATTCAAGGCTGGTTAAGCTTAAAAAGTATATAAGTACAATTTGTGTAGTTTGCATGAGATATGTTAAGTTTTGGTGGTCTTGTTTATAGCATCTTTGACAACATCTTGCCCAAAACGTACAATATTATTGGACTTCTAGACAAAACCTGAATGAATGTGTAGGACTCTTTGCTTGCTTTAATACACATTACTTAACAAGCATTTCAAAAGCTTCCTGACAAGATTTGACTTTTCTTTTAAGTTCAGGTTCTGCTTTCATGTGACCTTGATAGACCCTTAGTTGATTAGGCCAAGAAATATTTCAAAGGATGAGACCTTTAATCAAAGCAGAAGATGTTACAAGCCAGCCAGACGCCAACCAGCAGGAACCTCACTAACTAGCCAAATTTTAATCAACTAGCAAGAATATAGCCAATCACGAAAAAGCTTGCCAACCAGCCTGAATATTTCTAACTTGAAAGACCTCACCAATCACCGGAGATCGCCAACTAGCCTGAATCTCTCATCAGTCACCAGAAATCCTACCAACCAACTAACAGGAATCCCACCCATCACCAGAGATTTACCAATTAACTTGAATCTATCCAACAGTAGGAATATTACCAGTTAGCAGTAAGATCTCTAGTGATCTTCACTAGAAGATCAGAGATTTCGTATCCTGAATCTCTCCAAGATCAAAGATCTCATCAATCTTTAGGCACCTTACCAACTACCATAAATCTAACTCTCACCAACCAACAGGAATCCCAACCACAAGGAATGTCCACACTAGCAAGATTCTAATTGTTTAACAGAGAGTTTAGCAACCAGCTTGAATCTCCTCAATATTAGAGAACTCACCAGTCAATAGAGAAATTACCAGATAATATAAATCTATTTAACAGCCAGAATCTCCCCTACTGGCAGGAATCTTTTGCAACCAGAAGAAAGCTCACCAACTACCAAGAATGCCATTTTTCTCCAGCGATCTTACTAAATGGCTTGAATCTCTCCAACAGTAGAGATCCCATCAACCACTAGAGATCTTACTAACTAGCCTGAATCTCTTAAATATCAAAGAGCTCACCAATCACCAGAGATCTTACCAACCAGTTTAAATCTAGACATCTTATGAACATACATCTATCTTTCTCATCAATGGACAGGAATTCCACAAACCAGAAGGCATGTCGCCAACTAGCAAGAATGTCATGGTCTGCCAGAGAGCTTCGAGAATGGACTGAATCTCTCCTAAATCAGACATCTTGCTAATCAATAGGGACCTCATTAACCAACAAGAATCTCTCCAAACAGTAGGATTATTTTTTTTTTTTTGGGGGGGGGGGCGCAGAAAAGACACCAGTACTGCACTGGAATGGTTTAATTATTTTACTTTTTAACTCTATCAACCATTAACAGCCAATCTTACCATCCAACAATCTATCCAACCGGTAAAAATCTCACCAAGCATAAGTAACTAGCAGCAATCTTTCCAATCACTAAACATCTAATCAACCAGCCTGAATCTCCCTAACAATATCTTAATAGAGAGCTTACCAACCAGCTTGAATCTCACCAATCAACAGAGAGTTTACCAATCAGCCAGAATCTCTTTAACCAGTTAACCATCTCACAAACCAGCAAGGGATCTCATCACCAACACTTCACTAGAAAGGTTTATTATTTGACACTACAAGTCCATCCTTTGGAATGTAAAGCATCCAGTAGGCAGGAATGCAGTCTTTGTATATCTTGTGCACAGACTGTGTTAGGATTGTTCATCCTTGGTGTATAATGTCATGCACTGGACCAAATATTGCTTATAACAGTGTGGTTCTTTGTCTCTGGCCAGGCCAGGGTCAGTTCTCTCTCTCTCGATCCCTGTCACTGCAAACACTCAGGTCTAATTTAGATTCAAAGCAGAACCGTTCTCAAATGTGCTCTTCGAGACCTCTTGACTTTGAGGTCAGGAGTCTGTCTATAGGCTTTCGACTTGTTGGTGAAAATGTCAGTGAATTGTAAAGCAGCTCCTAAAGGTAATTACACAGCGCCTAGATCATGAGTGCTTAAAGGTTAAAAAGGTGAAATGAAGAACGGGGCACTATTAGAGATTAACAAAAGTGAAGGGTAAGATAACGGCTCAGAAGATAAAAGCTTAAAGACGCTTTGTACAGAATATTTTTTAAAAAAGAATAATTAAACAAAAATGGTACACTCTCACTAATGAAAGTATGACCTTTTGCTGTAAAATTTCAGTGCACAGTTATAATAACTATGCACGCATAATTGTCTCATTAACATTTCCATTTACACCAAACTGAGGGACAGAATTAGCTTTACTTTACAGTCAAGGAAAAGTCAAATATGTTAAAAAAAATATGTACAAAAATTTCCAGATCCATTTGTTTGATCTCAATTGATATTGGTATTAGTGTTTGGCACCAACAGCTAACTCTATTTTTTCAAAGTAAGGCAGTAACACCAATTGCTGTTTGATAAAACTTAATATTTGGAAATAAAACAAATAGCTATTTTGCCCCACTGAATAATAATATAATGAGAAAGCATAAAATAAACTAAGACTAAAAAAAAAAAAAAAAATGTGGTTCCAATATACCAAGGGTTCCAATATCCCTAAGTTAACACTTAAAAAAAAAAAAAAAAAAGATCACTTTTATTTATTTATTTATTTATTTATTTATTTATTTATTTATTGTTTGTTTATTGTTTTTGGTTAAAAAAAAAAAAAAACTTTTCTGATTTCTTTTTCCACATAGAAGTCGAGCAATTCTGCTGAAATTGATGAACTAAAATGCCATTATATAATGCAATAGTCCTTTCTTTCTTGCTCAGAAATGACACTGCAGGGAGTCTCTACTTTACTGACGAGCAGCTAATGGATGATGCGTTGCCATTGGGAATTAGCATATAAATAAGTACTGCACTTATCAGGATTACTTAAGGCTCAACCTGAACAAAGCATTTACTCTGTTTTAATGTACTCATGACTTTCACTCTTAACTGTTTTAGCATTCAGTCTGTTAAAGACATTGTTTATCAGTGAGAATTCTGTCCTCGGTGATGACTAATCAAGCCGGGCAGATCCAAGAGAAGAAATAAAGTCAAACGCTGGAAAAAGAAAAGAGTGAGGCTTAGTCTACAGTACGTCTGCAGTAATTACACCGCAGCAGAGTCCTGAATTAAATCAAAATCAGTTTTACTCCACACACAGAGGCAGGTGTGATTAGTTCAGCTCACTAATTAATTTAGTCGAAACCACCAAAGGCCTACACTTTTAACTTCATCAACAAGAAAGTGTAAGGCTGGCAGATATATCGATGTACAAATCCCACCTTCAGCACTGAATACTTTCAGATTTTAACTTCTTTTGTTGTTGTGTGTTTTTTTTTTTTTTTCTTTTCTCGTTTGGTTTGGTGTTACCCTGACGACGATGAGGTGGTCTGCCTTCGCTCTAACGTGTACAATCGAATGGCACAGACATATTTGCTACACAACTGAGTCACCATGCATTATGTTTTAATTTGAAGGACAGAATTAAACGTGATATAAACATCGCTCTCTCCGCACTCGCCACTGCTTATCTCTGTTAATAATATCCTGCTGTGGAATACCTAACAAAGCCGCAATTATTCTGTAATATGTTCTACGGCGTCGAGTAAATGGATTTTAAATTGTTTCAGGGCTGCAGGTCATTCAGAAGAGATGACATGCTGATGACAGACTCGCTTGTAATAAAAGACCTGCTGCAGTACAAATCGAATACTTTCCACAACAGCACACCTGCTTCAGTGCAAATAATTATATTATCCAGATCCGAGGTTACGGTACGCGAGATACCACCTACGCCCACAAACCTCGGTCAACCTCAACATCTCGTCAGATTTTTTTTTTTCCACTGGGGACTTTAATAAGGAGGGTTTCACACCTAAAAGTCTGTCTGTTGAGTCCAAATCGGAGTGAAATAGATTTTTTTTTAAATCCCTTTGCTATTTGGTTTGGTTTGTCTCACACTGCATATAATAATAATAAAAAAATAAAAAAAACGACAAATGAGTACACAGAGCTGGTGATAAATAACTGATTAGGATAATGTTATACATAATTAGTTTAAAATAACTCATGTAGCATCAAGCATTTATATTCTTTTTTGGGGGGGTTTATTTTGTTTTTTGCTTGTCCAAATCTCCAGAACACATGGCATTTGTGCAGTGCTACAGTTCTGTCTTTTGGCTCAGTTGGCATGTTTGATTCACTTCCTGCAGTGAGTCGATTCAGAGTTGAATCACTTTCCCGGACCCTAAAGAACCACCTTGACGAGGAAAACACACCAAGGTTCCATTAAATAAAACCCACTAAACATTGCATATATGAGATATACAGTTGCACTAGTGCATTGTAAGTAAATGAAGTCATGTTTGTTATTTTATAGAACATTTCTAGTCTTTTCCCCAAGTGGAAAATCTTCTTTTAGCTGTATTCTCTTTATAAAGGATTTGCAACATGGTGTTCTACATTCAAAAAGGAAATCCAGGTCAGTATGAGTCAAAGTCAATGTCTGAAAGTGTTTCATTCAAGAAGAAACCCTACCATCTGTGAATGTGTGTGTGTGTGTGTGTGTGTGTGTGAGAGTTCGTCCATAGAGACCTGACATAACCAGAGCAAAGCAAATCTAGAGGTTATAAGCTTTTATGGGTCGTAATTATTAACTTAGCTCTCGAAGGAACTGACAGATTGCAGAAATGACAGTATTTCACGAAGGATATTGACGCTTAAAAGTCACACCCGTCCTTGTGAAAATCGTCTTAGCGATGATTCTTAAGATGATTTCTAAGCAGTCGAATGAAAAGCTGAAGTAACAAAGCCCCAAATGCTCCAACATGCTAGTGATCCAAATTAATTCCCCCCTGTCTGATATTTATTCAAAGGCTCAACCTTATGATAAATCTATAATTAGTCTTAATACAGAGAGAAGACAGAGTGACATCGAAGGTGACCGAGTGACATGATACGAAACAGCATGAGAAATAGACCGCTGGTGGAGCTTGGAAATGGAGCTGTACTGTGCATCAGGTAGAAGAAGAAGATAGAGAAGGAGAAGAAGACACATCAAGCAGGCATATGGCACCCTCATAGCGCTCACAACACCAAATGGCACGAACGGAGAGTTAAAATAGCAGATCCGTCAAATAACGAAGCAGGTAACCGCAAAGTGATCAGACACTGAACCCAGTCCTTGATCTGCAGAGACGCCGAGCACATGGAACATCACGATCTTGCTCAGGCCTGGAGCTCCGTCACACACCACAACCAACCTCAGCATACAAACTCGAGCAACAAGCCGGAACACTAAAAAGAACCAATGAAACAGAGACACAAACAAACCAATAATGAAAAAGGAGAACGAAAACAAGGTGAATGGTGAAATGGGGGAAAGAAAGAAAGAAAGAATAGAGAGAGATAGAAGATGGTAGAAACAGGGGGAAAGGAAAAAAAGAAAGAAAGAGTAAGGAAATGGATTTATAGGCAGTGGTGTCTCGGCTGACCCTGCGCTCTGACCTCTTAACTTTTCCTATCAAGATGGAATATGCAGAGAAATTTTTTTTTACTGAACTGTGATGTACTGTACGCGTGCCAAATAAAGGCTTCTTCTTCTGCTTCAAAGGAAAGAAAGGAAGAAATAAAAAGAATAGAGAGGGATAGAAGGTGGCAGAAACAGGGGGAGGAAAGAAAAAAAGAGAACAATGATGATATGAAAAAGAAAGAAGAAAGGATTAAGAGAAACAGAACACGTGGCAGAAACAGGGAAAAGAAAGGTAGAAAGAAAGACAGACAGACTGGTATATTAAGACAGACAGGCAGACAGACTTGTAGACAGAGGCAGACAGACAGACTGGTAGACAAAGACAGACAGACTGGTAGACAGACAGAGACAGACAGACAGGCAGTTAGACTGGTACACACAGACAGACAGACAGACAGACAGACAAACTGATACACAGAGACAGACAGACAGACAGACAGACTGGTAGACAGAGAGAGACAGGCAAACAGACAGACCGGTAGACAATGACAGACAGGCAGGCAGACAGACTGACTGATAGACAAAGCAACATGCAGACAGACTGTTAGACAGGGAGACATACAGACTGGTAGGAAAGACAGACAGGCAAACAGGCATACTGGTAGACAGAGACAGACAGACTAACTGGTAGACAGAGACAGTCTGTATGTCTGTATGTCTCTGTATGACAGGCAAAGAGACTGACTGGTAGACAGAGAGACATTCAGACTGGTAGGAAAGACAGACAGGCAGACAGACCAACTGGTAGACAGACCGACTGGAAGACAGAGACAGACCAGTAGACAGACACAGACAGACTGGTAGACAAAGACAGACACACTGGTAGACAAAGTCAGACAGACTGGTAGACAAAGACAGACAGGCAGGCAAACAGACAGACCGGTAGACAAGGACAGACAGACAGGCAGACAGACTGACTGATAGACAGAGCAACATGCAGACAGACTGTTAGACAGGGAGACATACAGACTGGTAGGAAAGACAGACAGGCAAACAGGCATACTGGTAGACAGAGACAGACAGACTAACTGGTAGACAGAGACAGTCTGTATGTCTGTATGTCTCTGTATGTCTCTGTATGACAGGCAAACAGACTGACTGGTAGACAGAGAGACATTCAGACTGGTAGGAAAGACAGACAGGCGGACAGACCAACTGATAGACAGACCGACTGGAAGACAGAGACAGACCAGTAGACAGACACAGACAGACTGGTAGACAAAGGCAGACACACTGTTAGACGAAGTCAGACACACTGCTAGACAAAGACAGACAGGCAAACAGACCGACTGGTGGACAGAGTGACATGCAGACAGAGACAGATAGAACGAGACCCCATTGAATAAAAACACACTCTATGTATGTAATGAACAGGAAACTAGAAGCGTGAGAACATGTTTGTTGCATTAATGAGTGTATTTCAGGTTTCAGGTGAAATGCAGCCGGAGTGTTCTGGACTTTGGGTTAAGGTTATTTCCATGTTGTGAGCGTATTAGTGAACTGCACACTCAAATGTTCTGTAATTGGGACGTGAAAAACCTGACTCTACTAATCCATATCAAATCCTCCGCTTGTGCTAATGGGGTGTGATGCTAATGCACACAGCTAGCTGCTCTGCATGAGAGGGAAATGAAGTGCACCTGCTGTTTTACAGCCACCAACAAACTACACACCTGAAATGTACCCCCTGAGAGAGGAAATTGTCCCTTTCTGCTTCTACTCACACTCCTGAGGACGCTGGTTGGTCAGAAGCATGTGG
>JANDJT010000071.1:24862381-24876707 GCA_024331685.1 Stegophilus panzeri
GAGAAAAAAAAAACACAGGTTACGTCTCCTCTATTGCACTGACAAAAACACAGGTCACGCCTCCTCTATTGCACTGAGAAAAAACACACAGGCCACACCTCCTCCATTGCACTGAGAAAAAAAAAACACAGGTTACGTCTCCTCTATTGCACTGACAAAAACACAGGTCACGCCTCCTCTATTGCACTGACAAACACAGATCGCGCCTCCTGTATTGGACTGACAAAAACAAAGGTCACGCCTCCTCTATTGGACTGACAAAAACAAAGGTCACGCCTCCTCTATTGCACTGACAAACACAGGTCATGCCTCCTCTATTGCACTGACAAAGACACAGGCCACACCACCTCTATTGCACTGACAAACACACAGGCCACGCCTCCTCTATTGCACTGACAAAAAACACAGGTCATGCCTCCTCTATTGCACTGACAAAAACACAGGTCACACCTCCTCTATTGCACTGACAAACACAGATCGGGCCTCCTCTATTGCACTGACAAAAACACAGGTCACGCCTCCTCTATTGCACTGACAAAAACACAGGTCACACCTCCTCTATTGCACTGACAAACACAGATCGGGCCTCCTCTATTGCACTGACAAACACAGATCGGGCCTGTTCTATTGCACTGACAAACACAGATCGCGCCTCCTCTATTGCACTGACAAAAACACAGGTTACGTCTCCTCTATTGCACTGACAAAAACACAGGTCACGCCTCCTCTATTGCACTGACAAACACACAGGCTACGCCTCCTATTGTACCGAGAAAAACACAGGCCACACCCCTTCTACAAAGACAAAAACATAGGCCATGCCTCCACCATTTCAACAACAAAAATCACTGGCCACACCTCCTCTACTGCAGTAAAAAAAAAAAATAGGCCACACCTCCTCTACTGCACTGACAAAAACACAGGCCACACCTTCTTTTGTGTCTTGACAAAAAATGGCCATGCTTCCTTTATTGCACTGACAAATCCACCATCCACGCCTCCACTATTACACTGACAAAAAAAAAAAAATGGCCACACCTCCTCTACTGCGCTGACAAAAACACTGGTAACACCTCCTCTACTGCACTGAAAAAACCATAGGCCACGCCTCCTCTACTGCAATAACAAAAACATTGGCCAGTCCTCCTTTTATGTACTAACAAAAACGCTGGCCATGCCTTCTTTACGGAGATTGTTTCAGTCACAACTCCTTCACTGGAACTGACCAGCACAGAGGCCACACCTCCTTCATTTTCCATTTATATTAACAGGTGCACATATTTAAAAAATGTATTTATTATTAGTTGAACCCCCATCATCCAAGTCAAAGTCCTTGAATGAGCTGTTACTATAGAAAATCTCATCTTAAAATGAGTGCACCTGCAGTTTGCAGCTGCACTACTCTCAGACCTGCTGATATAGAAAATGAATCAACACCTTCTGACCAATCAGAATGCAGAACAGACCTTCAGAGATATCTTTGACAAGATTTTCCCAAATAACGTATTCTATGCTATAAAGCTCTTCACACCCGAAACAGATGTTGTGTAAGTATCGTTTGTGGCCTCATTATCCTCATCGTTCCTTTCTGTACTTCATATCTTTCAGCAGGTGCATCTGTCCACCACTATCCCTCACTGATGAGAGAATTTAATCATGGGATTTTTTTCTCTCAATTTTGTCTATTTTTGTCCACTGAAAAGAGGCCATTGTGCTGAAAAGGGTATTTGAAAAAGTACGACAATTTTCTCACTACCATCACTGGACATCACTGGACAACTTCCAATTACTTTTATTTGTTTCAGTCTATTTGCTTCCTGAGAAAAGTGGTTCTTAACCTGGAAAGGGCACTAAAAAGTGTGTAGATGCTGATTTGTGTGCAAACATCACAACAAGCGTGTGGTGTGTTTGTATAAACAATTTATATCTTGTTTTGATTTGATTACCTGATAATTAAGTACTTGGATGTGGACTAGAATTTTGTAGCCCAACTGATAATAATTACACCAGTTAGCAAGCATGGCAGATCCATAATAGAAACAGCAAAGGGAAATTTAGGATAAATATCCTAAATATAAATATTTTAGGAAAAAAAAACCCGTAGACACAGAGGTGGTTATATATGGGACTTAGTTTAACAATAAATTCTGATTTTTGTCGGTGCTTCAAAATGGGAAACGGCGCAAATTCTCCAGCTATGTCCCCTCTACCCCTTACTCGTATCAACAGGGAATCACCTTCAGAACCCGCTTTTAAGTCAGAGCTCACAATGACAGATGTGTTAACAGCGTGTGAAATGACATTTGAATTCGCTTGGTCTCATCACAGAGCAGAACCTTTAATGTTCCCCTCATATAAGGCCTGTCTTACTGGAAATGTTTTAGCACTCCAGAGTCTCGGAAAAATCAGGATCCTATCTGGAAATGAATAACCAAGTGCCGACCATTTTTAAACCTGTGTGCACAAATGTGACGTATTGAATTGCACAATGGTGGGCACAGTGGATTAGTGCTTAGCATGTTTGCCTCGCACCTCCAGGATTGGAGGCTCAAATCCTGCCTTCGACCTGTATGTGCATGGTGTCTGCATGTTCTCCCCGTGCTTTGTGGGTTTCCTCAGGGTACTCCGATTTCCTCCCCCAATCCAAAGACATGCATTGTAGGCTGACTGGCATTTCCAAAAGTGTCCGTATTGTGAGAATGTGTGTGCTTGGGCCCTGAAATGTGTTGGAACCCCGTCCAAGGTGTCCCCTGCCCCTTGTGCCCAGAGTTCCCTGGGAGTTCTATAGGCTCCAGACTCCCATGACCCTGTGTAGGATAACAGGTATGGAAAATGGATGAATGAATGGAAGTGTGCAATTGCTCAATTGTTGGGAATTCTATCTTAGAACAAACCTGTGATAATAATTTAAGCCCCGCCCCCAGTTGCGCAATTGATCAGTGGTTGGGAATTCTATATGAGTGCAAACCTGTGATTATAATTTAAGCCCCGCCCTCAAATCTAGACCATAAATCTCTCCACGTTAGACATGCAGTGATGTTGAAGCTGATTAGGATTCAGTCTGCATTCGATCTGCTTAAGCGAAGCAGAATCTGATCTAAATACAAACAGGGGCAGCTAAGGGTTAACGTTTTTTTCTCAAAGACTCGGCGGTGGCAGTTGTGATATCTGAACTCACAACCTTTCAGTCACTATCATTCCTGTTCTGCGAATGGACTTCTGAAATAATAACTAGTATGAGAGTGTGACGGCACAAACCAGCTCAATCTGCCACAATGTCATAAAGCGAACACACACACACACACACACACACTTATCAACCTTCTTGTTAAAACAAGTCAGAAGGAGGTAGATAGAACAGGAGGTCAAACCGGAGGGAGTGAAAGAACATGGGTTGAGATGGATAGAGATGAAGAAACGTATGGGGGGTGCAGACTCTAGAGGAAGAGTGGAGTAGCACAGACATGATGGATAATGACACACTCAGGGACATGCAGGACATTTTATTTACCAGAAGTCCAGAAGTGAAAATGATGTCGGCTTCCTCTAAAAACTTCACCATTAAAAGTAACTTTTGTTTGGGATGCATTGGGGTTTTTCTTTTTTTTATACTTTGAATTAAATATCAATAATTACAGTTCAAAAGTGATTGATTTGCGCATTATCCATCAAAATCAAAAACCCTCTCTCTCTCTCTCTCGCTCCCTCTCTCTCTCTCTCTCTCTCTCTCTCTCTCTCTCTTTCTCCAGAGCAATCGAGGTGTCACAATTAATGCATGAATAATTACGATGATGTGCTACATAATTACACTTCATTTCGGCATTTTTGTGCTAATGACTATGACTGCAACAACTCGTGATGCATTGTCTGTGTAAAAATAATGCTTGAATAAAAATGAACCAGTCTGATACCGACTCCGTTTAAAGCATGTCATCCGTCACAGATGCTAAAACGACACGGACCGTATTGCATATTTAGAGGTATTTAAACAATGGTTGCTTGTATAAATGTGCTAGCAGGGCTAATTTTCCCTGTCGTCAATAGAATCGTATCATTTTCGCAAAACACAAAAGAAAACAACACTGAGAACACACAATGGTATGAAAAAGTGAATAGCAATTGTGTGGCTGATTTCTTTCTAGCCCAGACCATAAATTCATGCAGTGCCAACTGCTTAACATTAATACTTTCCAAGCCAAAGCTACTGATATCACCACCAGCCATTATTCAAACATATTCGAATCCACTTGACGTTTCTTACGGATGTTGTTAGTAAAAAAATAAAATAAAAAAAGCTAGTAAAGTCTGAGACTGCTTCACAGAATCTTTACTTTGGTGAAGTCTTTCCTTCTCTTGGTGTAGCAGGAAATGTATTAAAGAAGCAATTACACAGGAAAGTGATCTGAGTGGGTGGAAAAAGTGAGTGTGCTCTTCCTCCACAAATACCTTTACTTTATAATATCAATTTTTGACTCACTCTTTGTCAATATCTGCTTCCTGATGCCTATCAGGATCAGATAAGGTATATCACAGGATGCCATTTCAAACGGTGCTGCCTGCAAATCCAGTAGAAATACGACACTGCTCCGATAGCGCCGAAAGGATGAACGCTGCTAAATGGTAAAAACTTTGATAAAACTGATCGTTCAAGGGCACAGTAGAGGAGAAGCTAGAATGTGTCATTTCAGTCAACAAACTTTAATCGAAATCATGACTTTGGTGGCATTTCAAACGATGGCAAGAGTGAGTTTAGTGTAACGGAAAACAAAGAGCTAGAACATCTTAGCTAAAATGGAGAAAATTCTCTTTCATACAGTACATACAGAGAATAGAACTGAATATTGTTTAATGTTGTGTCTTTGTTTCTTGTCACGTACATTATAGCAGTCGTTCTCTCGCCAGCCGCACTTTTTTTTTTTCTTCTCTCACTTGAAATTAAGACAAAACAAACCAACAAACACACACAGATTATCATGTTACCAAGAAACCGCAAAGGGTAAACCTGTCTGTCCTGAAGATGTTGGAAAAAATTTAAGCTACAGAGACACCTCCAGGGTTCGATTCCCACTGCTGCTCTGTGTGGGCGGAGTTTGTTTGTTCTCCCCGTGCTGCAGGGGTTTCCTTCTGCTATTCAGGTTTCCTCCCATAGTCCAAAGACACGCATGGTAGGCTGATTGGCAAGTCCAGAGTGTCCATAGTGTATGAACGGGTGTGTGAATGTGTGTGCGATTGTGTCGTGCGCTGGATTGGCACCCCATCCAGTGTGTCCCCCTCCTCGTGCCCCATGCACCCTGGGGTAGGTTCCAGGTTCCCCGTGACCCTGTAGGATAAGCAGTATAGAAAATGGACGGATGGATGGATGGATGGACCTTCTGACCAATCAGAATCCAGAATTCCATCATGGTCTACTATAAATCTTTAAATACACCCATTTCTCTGTATTTACTGTATATACTTGTATTGCTATTTCTATTTACTGGCTACAGTGAAACTGTCACTGGCAAAATATGATTAAAAGACACAAATCAATACACTTTATGCAAAATGCATGACTTTTTGTATGAAGTGGATTTAAATGCAGAATCCATACCACACACTGAGAGTCATTATACTTTATACATGATTATGATTTATTTTACAATGTTTTTGTTTAATCATAGTAGAACTCCACATTATTAAGAAAACGACTGCATCTAAATTCAGCAGTGCTTATAAATGCAGCTGATTTATAATAGTATCGCGAGCTCTAAGAAGAACACATTAAGCCTATTTAATGCCAGCAAATTCAAATACAAGATGATATGGCTGCTAATTACTTCTTGATTTCAGAGCGGCGATTTTTGCAAGAAAATTAACATGCATGCAGGATCATGATAACTGTGGGGTGTGGGGGTGGTAGGGGGGAATGGTTTCGTCGGTTATTGTCTGAACAGGTTCCTAGTAGATACCATCTGGTATGTGTGTGTGTGTGTTTGGAGTTTCACATGTTCTCCCAGCAGCCAGTTTCCTATGATCTCCAAATGGGGAACTGAAGAAACATCAGACTACACACATTTTAGGTACTGGTCCGAGGAATCATTCAAATATATATATATAGCCCATTACATGCTACACGCAGTGCAGTAAAGCAGTTAACATGCTCCAGATGCACAGCTGAAAGTGAAATCTCTGCTGGACCACAATCTATTTTTGTCTCTGCTTTCATCCTGAGCCCTAATTGACTAAGTGCTGTTTAGAGACAATGAGTAACACCTTCCTCGTGAACTGTTTGCCAACACACACCATCTTCCCGTGTTAGAAATTGCCTAATGTATTCAATAACACCCACATTTTTTATCATCCAGTAAACAAAGACGCACATTTCAGCCCATGTAGCTCCATCCATCAGCCCGTGAAGCCTCCATCCATCCATCCATATTTTGTATTGCTGACCCTATACGGGGCTGAGCTTGGAAGCGCATATCCCAGAGGACTCGGGGCACAATCCACTGTAGGGCACACTCACACACTCATTCACACACTACCAACAATTTAGAGATGCCAATCAGCCTACACCACATGTCAGTGGACCAGGGGAGGAAACTGGAGTACCCGGAGGAAACCCCTGAAGCACGAAGAGAACATGCAAACTCCACGCACACAGGGTGGAGGCGGGAATGGAACACCCAACCCCAGAGGTGCGAGGCAAACATGCTAAACGTTAACCAGTGTGCCCAGAAGACTCTTTAAAAGGTCATCTAGGGATATACATTAGGAGAGTGATCCCAAAGAAAAAGAAAAGATCTAAGGGGACCTTTCTAAAGATACAATGATTATTTTTGGAGTGCTTTACTCCTTACTTATTATTCGTCTCTCCTGATTAGTTGCACTAGGCATTGCTGTTTGCACACAGAACCAGACCATTCAGAGTCAAATATACATCAAGATGTCTATGAGAAATTACAGAAGGCACTGGGTGGGAAAAGGAGTGGGACTTGTACTCGTAGGTTTTCCTACAACTTCATTTATAATGAAAACAAAAAAAACACTGTCCTCAACCGTCTGGAAGCTAATTAGTGTTAGATCCTATTTGAATTCAAATGAGCTTTAATCCTTTAATTCATGTATTTTGTTTTTTCCTCCAATGCATCTTTTATAGTGTCTCTTGTCTCATCTGAGAAAGCATGTTACAGTCTTACTAGGACAATGGCTGTCCCAGTTTAGCCGACGTCTAATTGCGCCGCAGCTTTGGGAATAATGCAGATTTATTAGATGGGAATCAAACACGATTAGCTCTGAAGAGAAAAACACATCATCATCCTTTAACACCAGCGACCCAAAAGCACGGAAAGACTAATTGAAATAAGAAGGACTGTTTACTGTTAACCACTTCTTCTGCGCCGCCGGAAGACGCGAACGCAAACAATCCATCTCCTGTTTATCTAAAGAAACGAAGAGACAAGAGTTCTCATGATGCGTATGAATTAATGAGTCATTTTTCAGTCTCATTAGACCATTTCGCAGCTTTAACCCAGGTTGTTGGGTATAAGGACAACAAAATATGAATTTATAAACGAGTTGTTTAGGACTGATTTTAATGCAGCGAGATGGAGATGATGAACTGAAAGCGGTGACATTTCCGAGACACTGCTGCATTAATGCTATATTATTACTTATCATGGAGATGCTTAAAATCATCAGTGGACTAAAGGGTCTCCAGTCTGTCTATTTAGTCATGCATTTATTTCGACTGTTATAAGTGTACAGAGTCCCTTCAAATTCAATTAGTAATAAATATCATATCATCGGGGCGCATTGGATTTGTTTCCGTATGATAAACCGGTATGAATGAGTACGCGTTCTCAGTAGTGATTAATAGCCAAGAGTAAATTATTTGTGTTTGGTTCATTAAGTAAGAATCAAAACGGTCACAGGAGCAATTATTTTGTTCCGGGTTGTATACAGGGTCTTAATTGACTAAGTGCTCCTTGATAATAATAAATAACACCATCTACTCAGAATGATAGAGTGTGGTTAGTGCTTGTAAAGGGTCAGCAAATCCAATCTCACACAAGCTTTAAAATAGTACTGGAGCTTTGCTATGTTTTTAAGAGATCATGAATTCAACCCTGTTCAATCCCTTTATTTCTCCGGTGCTGAGAAGATCGAAACTAGATCATTGCTGTCGAAAGCTACTTTATGTAGCGGGGGGGGGATTAGCTACGGCTAAATTGGAATAAGATTCAGTTATTTATATTCAGTAACTGCTTTATCTTTGGAACACTGGATGAGATGCCAGTTCATTTCAGGGAACCATGCATGCATGCACACATACATTCGCACACTTGGTCACACCTAGGGGCAACAAAGTGTAGCCAATCCATCTATTGGTACGGTCTGGAAGGTAGGAGGAAACTGGAGAACCGAGTAAACCTATGTGGACCTGGGAAAATAACTGAAACTCTACACAGATAGTAACCTAAGCTCAAGATTGAACCTTGGAACTGTGATCAGTGAACACTACACTGCCCTGATATAAAACTGGGTAAAACATGGCTACCAAAAAGCAGAGATCCTGCTTGCCTACTCTACTCACCACACAAAGATTTGCGTGAAATTAATATGACCCTGTCTGCTTCTTCTCCCACCACTGAGCTTACTGTTCCTGGCTTTAAAGTGGTCTCTCTCTCTTTTGCTTGCTTTGCTCAACCACTTGTTTAAACGGTATTCAATAGAGTCTCGTCCCTTTTAGTGTCAATGTGAAGATATTTAACAGATAGGTATCCAGAGAGGCAGAGTTTAGCAGGTGGGGGTGTGGTTTGTATGGATCTGCATCGTGAGTGAAGGATTCAGGGACAAAGCAGAGGAGTAATTACTGATGGCACACCTGAACTTGGTTTCCTACATGTATTTATCTTCGTTTCCTCTCTACATCTGTCAACACACATTATTTATTTCACATACATTACAGGAATCTGAATCTAAACAATCTCTCAAACCAATGGTTTATTCAAGTGGATTAGTAAGATGTTCATTCACAATGATAGTTGGAATTGGGCTAAAAAAAAAAAAAAAAAAAAATCCAGTCCAGAAGCTTCCCCCAATTAAAAAGAAAGCTGGGAGGCCAGTCCAACACCTACTAATAATGAGTGTCAGTACATCCCTGACCTGCAAGCAAAACTCTACACATTGGGCCACTTATTCTACTGTAGGAGAATTTGCTCCAGGCTGTTGAGAGGAAACAATGGCTCCATAATAGGCAATCCCAACTCGGGCAATTTGCACGAGAAGTTAAAGTCCTTGTATTACTTGTAACCCTTGGTGCAAAGTTACTCACCAAGTGTCAAGAGACCATCAAGTTCACACAGTGGGATGGGGACATCATCTTCGCGGTGCTGTGAACAGACAGGGTTAGCCCATGGCAGATTTAAAAACTCAATCTCCTGAAACACTTGGGGGAGGTGGTGCCTGTTACTCTGGAAACAGTGGTAGCAAAGAGCAATGGGTTTTGGATGTAGTGCTCAAAAACCATCATCTCTAACAGTCCTAGCAGAGGTTGGCAAGTTTCAGACTAGGTTTCTAGCAGATTTTTGCCATGTCTGGGTGCATAAACTTCATATTACTACATTGGGGGAAAATTCTATGGATTTTAATAATAGCGAAGTGACACAATGAGTGAAACATCCCCATTGTAGTTGTGTCCAAGCCAGACAGGGTGATCAGTTTCTGCGTGGACTTTTGCAAGTGAATGCCATTTCATAGTTAGGTGGTTATCCATTGCCTTGTATTGCCAAACTCCACGCTCAACTAGGCTCATTTTTATTTAATCCTATTATTCAAATCTGGGAAATTCCATTATCACTAAAATTGAAGTAAAAAATATATATTTCTCCACCTGTCTGGTTAACGAGTCATTCTTCTGGTCAAGCTTTTCAGAGCACCAGCTACATAGCAATTTTATCGCAGTAATTAATGAGCCATATACAAATCAGAGATTTTCATAATCTCAGCATGATTTCTGCAAAGAAATATTTTATAATTTAATATTTATAACTCATGTTCAATAACATCTGATATGGGTGAACATGTAACTGTAGGAGCAGCACTTTGACGTTGATTTGTTGTTTCAACGTTAATGACTTGCTATGCAGTTCGACTTTGAATACAGACTAGAATCTAAATGCCATCTTGCTGACATTTGAGTGCATTATTTAGCTGTGAATAAAACTGAATTGAGACAAACACTCGGGTCACGAATACATAGAGAGAGAAGAGTATGACCCGGACACATCGTGGATTTTTCTGTCTACGCAGGTAGAATGAAGGAAATTAAGTGCAACAGCAGTATGAACCCTACACACCAAACAGGTTTTAACATGGCAGAAAAGCACGCCAAAGCATGAAATGAATACTGCCAAATTGAACTGAAGAGAGTGGATTCAGTATCAGTGAAACATGAACATGAATTATGTAATGGAGCTCAAGGTGTTTTAATGCTGTCTTGTTGTGCAATACAGCTTTACATATAGTACCTTGACACTAATATGATTCAGATATACTAAGTAGTGTCAAGATACACAAAGACTAAACAAGTCTAATGAGATACATGGAGTGTGGACATTTAGATTTATGGTGGGTAATAATTTCAGACCATGTGTCAAAAGAAATTCACACAAATGTTGAAAAAAATCTAAGTAGCTTCTGTTATACACACTGCATAGACAATCTCTCTCTCTCTCTCTCTCTCTCTCTCTTTCAGAGAAGAAATTAACAAGTTTAGTAACATTCATTAAAAGGGACAGTGATAAATTCACACTTATTTTAGCTACATATCAATAAACACTGCAAAAATAAAGTCAACCCTGGAGATCTTGCTGTGTAGTACACGTTCTATGTTTTATAGACAGGAAGGTGTCAGGTATAACAGATGCAATTACCTCATCTATGTGGTCCAACAATGAACCTGACAGCCAGACAGAACTGATGTCGAACAGCCACAGACAGTGTCACTGAGATTTGAGAGGCAGCTTATTAAAGTCAAACTAAAGATAGAAACAGTGTCACACAAAATCAACCTTGAGCAAACTGCCCTGACATACTCAAATAAAGTCCTCCCTCAAAAAAAAAAAAAAAAAAAAAAAAAAAAAATCTTACTTTAGGGGTATGGAGGAACAGAAGAGAATTAGAGGTTTCCACTGGGGAAGCTTTACATGCATAATTTATAACTGATCGCTTATGGGACATAAACATCATGAAATTCGGTGTCTGAAGACCAGAACCAGAGGTATCTCATCAACTACAGAAAACGGTTTCATTAACAAGAATGGATCAGGGCTGGGTTTAAAAACAAGCGCAACCATATTCCAACATCACTAGCCAACAAAATTCCCAGCAACCACCAGAGACCCCAAATTGGGGTCTCCATTCAATAGACCCCAATAGTTACCCAAGACCCCATCAACCTGCAGAGACCCCAACAAACAGCAAAACTCATATTTCCATTTGCATCTAGAGAATTTGTCAGACTCTCTTATACAGAGTGAGTTACAGAAGTGCTTTGCGCTCTTGCGCACCAAAACGTATCCAAGTGGTTGCACAATTAGGTCAAGATCTAAGAATACAATTAAGCTAAAACCCCAGTTAGAAATGGGTTAATACAACAAAAACAGTACATAATGGTTTTATTTTCATTAACTACCTGAGAATCCATCAAAAATCTCACCAATCAGCAACAATCACCAGACCAACCGCCAGAGACTTGACCAATCAGAAAGACATCTCACAACCACAGGAGACCCCATCAACCAGCAATAATAATATATCAAAGACCCCAACAACCAGCAAGCCTCTTACAAACCAGCCGATCAACCACCAAAAATCTCACTAACCATCAGAGATCTCAACTATCAGGAATATCTCCCCAATCACCAGACACCTCCACAAGGAAGAATCTTCCCAACCACCAGAGACCAAAAGTCTCACTAACCATGAGAAATCCATTAGATCCAAGAACCAAGCAAGAATAAGGGCTGGATTTCAAAAACAAAAGTATATACAATTCAACATCACATATAATCCAACCAGCAAAAATCTCACCACCGAGCAAAGGCCTTCTTTGCACCAAACAGCCAACCAACAAGAATATTATGATCCACCAGATCTCACCACCAGAAACCACAACTCAACCACAAGAGACCTCACCAAACAGCAAAAATCTTACCAATCATCAGACACCCCACAAACTCAATCTCACAAAGTAGTAATAATCTCACTGACTAAATCAAGGCTAGATTACAATCCAGTACAATAAGAACAAATAAATCTATTGTGAACTAGCATGAGGATGTGTTCTTCAGCGAGCACTTCTATGACTCGCTCTGGATAAGGGCGTCTTCCAAATGCCACAAATGTAAATAAAGCGCTCCCTGTGAGCTCAGACAAAGAAACTGAGAGAATGGAGAGAATAATTTAAGATCCATTTCCACAGAATCTCAGAGCTTATTACATTGATTAGAACTAAAAACTAATAATAATAATACAGATGGAACTAATGAGACTGAGGTACTTTTAGAGACATTCTGATTCACTTCCAGCACTGAGGAATGTAATTTTGGATCCATCGGCATGTCCCGCGAGTAATTTTTTTTTTGTCTCATAGCTTTTATTACTATTATTATTATTATTATTCTTAGCAGTTTAATTTTGAGCAGATAACTTTGGGGAGATTTTCACATCTGTGCACAATGATTTATAGCATAGCACTGCTTCCTCAGCATTATGTCCTTCTGCTAAAATTCATGAGACATCAGAATGAAACTTTTCCCCCCACAGTGAAAAAGCTATAAAAACATAGACACTCCATACTTTTTGATGCAATAGCGCATATTAAAATGCAGTTCTACCTCATCTTTAGACTTTAACAGCAGGAAGCTGAAGCACTCAGGATTCTCATCTCCACTCCACTGAAGAGCAGCTAATGCCTGATATATTGCCTTTGTGAATTAGCATATAAATAAGCAGTGCACTTATAACGTCTGTTTAACAGCCAACCTGCATCGAGTGGATTCTGCATTAATATAGAATGTACTGTGTTTTAGGTGTTGTGTCATCAGTCAGCAAGAGCTACATTTATGCTATTGGACTCTAAAAGAATAATAAGTGAAATCTTATTTGAACCCTGTATCATAATCAGTGATAAAAGTACCCAAAATCATCATCATCAACATGCAATGTTTTGTAAATCCGTCAAAAGTTTATTTGATTCTTCACTCAAGGTAAAGCAGGAAAATTAAATATAAACTCTTACAGTAAATGTACATAAGATTCACAAAAGAATCAGAAGATGTCTCAAATCACACAGGTTTTAGTTCCTCTTTCGGCAAGGAACCAAGAAACGTGATGGAAAATTAGCGAAACCTATCTAGCAATAGCTTTATTCCTAATCTCGCAAATATTAGCTAGCAAAATAATCAATCTGGCAACACAAACTAGCGCAACGCTAAGAGCTAGCGATCATACAGCATGCAAGATTATGTTTTTAGGTTCCTTGGTGTAAAAATGAGCCAAGGCCAACAACTAGCAACAGCTTTAATCCTGATCTCTCCAATATTAGCTTGCACAATAAAATCACTCTTACCAGACAAACTAGCTAAATGCTAATAGCTTGATAGCACTCGAGCGATTAAGAATAAAGCTGTTGGTTATAGTTAGTGAATATTTTCCCCATGTTCCTTGGTGAAAATATTAGCTAAGGCTAGCTAGCAACAGCTTTAATCCTAATCTCTCAAATATTAGCTAAGCATATTTGATATATATTAGCATGACAGGTTTATGTCACATGCTAATACATTTCACAGCACCGTTGAATTCTGGATTCTGATTGGTCAGCTTCGGTCAAATGGGTCCACTTTACGGCATCAGGTCGTCGTTTAATTATTTTTCTACCACAGCATGACATGGAGTGTATTATTCCATAGTTTAATTTGTTCTCCAAAGCTCCTAATTTGACCAAATACACTTCATAACAACATCTATAGTGTCTGCTGTCTGTATGTGGACTAACTGGAGATAAACTAATAAAGGAAGAATAAAGAAAGCTCTGTCAGTCACACCTCAGAAAAAACAGAGCGACACAGAGAGAGAGAGAGAGAGAGAGAGAGAGAGTTTTCTGTAGAGAGAGGGTGAGAGTTTTCTGTAGAGAGAGAGAGTTTTCTGTAGAAAGAGAGAGAGAGAGAGTTTTCTGTAGAGAGAGAGAAAGAGAGAGAAAGAGAGTTTTCTGTAGAGAGAGAGAGAGAGAGAGTTTTCTGTAGAGAGAGAGAGAGAGAGAGAGTTTTCTGTATATATAGAG
>JANDJT010000071.1:24908465-24925031 GCA_024331685.1 Stegophilus panzeri
GTCACATGAAAAGATATAATCACATATTTACAAAAATGTGAGGGGTGTACTCACTTTTGTGAGATACTGTATATAAACCAAAATATTTGGAAATGAAAATGTCCTCATAATTTTTCAGGTATAATGGATGCCATTCATGTCGTTGTTTTGTTTTATAATGCAAAGCACAATTCTACATCAATCATTATAATCAGAACACACAGTTTATCTTCATCAGCAAGTGAGAACAGTTTCCCTCCAGTCATTGTGTTCAAGCCAACATCCGTGTTCACTAAAATCTGCCTCAAGCAAGCATTGATACGACAAACTAATCAATATTTACAATGCCTTGCAATGCTTCAAGTAAAACCTTTAATTCTAAGCTACTGAAATTGCCTTTTATGAGGAAAAAAAAAAAAGAAAACAAGGATGTAAAAGGAATTAAGGCACGATTAAATGAAAGCAAGAAGAAAAAGAAACAAGAAGAGTGCTATTATGAACTTAAATTAAGGAAGAGACACTTGGAATGATATTCAAACCAATTTGTAATCCAGTTGGTAACGATAACAATATCATCAAATAAAAGAAACATGAAACTAAACATACAAAAAAGATAACACAAGACAAGACATAACAGGATAATAAGCAAAACATTAAAAATAGCTGTCAACCTAATCACAAGGAAGCTCCAAGGCTTCACAAATAGAGTCTGTTCATCCAAGCTGGTTAAAACGTATGTAATTGCTAGTGATCAAGAGACAGCTACAGGTACTGTATGTCATTAAACAGAGAAAGGTGCAAAGTGACAATTATCTGAAGTGACAGTCCACATTAAAATGTGCAAAAGTAACTCAGTAATCACTTTAAGGCGTTGAGTTACACAAGTCCACATGCAGTATATAGGATTAACTTTCACTAAAGTCCCATATTATTACTGTTTGTGATGGATCTGTCTGCAACAGCATGTACCCACCACATACAAATAAAACTCAGCTAAACTGAATTCAAACATTGGCTAGTTCTTGTTCTGTAATGTTCTTGTTCTGATGAGTTGTAATGCCTAGTTCTTATCCCATAAAGTTCTTGTCATGCCTAGTTCTGGTTCTGCTTAGTTCTTAGCCCATGAAGTTCTTGTCATCCCTCGTTCTGGTTCTGCTTAGTTCTTATCCCATCAAGTTCTTGTCATGCCTAGTTCTGGTTCTGCTTATTTCTTATCCCATCAATTTCTTGTTATGGCTAGTTTTGGTTCTGCTTAGTTCTTATCCTGTCAATTTCTTGTCATGCCTAGTTCTGGTTCTGCTTAGTTCTTATCCTGTCAAGTTCTTGTCATGCCTAGTTCTGGTTCTGCTTAGTTCTTATCCTGTCAAGTTCTTTTCTTGCTGAATCCTTGCCATACTTAGTTCTTATCCTGTGAAGTTCTTGTCATGCCTAGTTCTGGTTCTGCCTTGTTCTTATCCTGTCAGGTTCTTGCCCTGCCTAGTTCTTGTGATACCTAGTTCTTTTCCTGACAAGTTCTTCTTTTGCCTCATTTCACCCCCTTTCAAGTCCTTGCCCTGCCTAGTTCTTATCAGGTCTAGTTCTTGTGGTGTCTAGTACTTTTCCTGACGATTCTTTGCTTGTTCTTGTCGAGCTTAATTCTTTTTATGCTCCGTTCCTTTTGTGCCTAGTTCTTGTGGTATCCATTTCTTGCCATGTCAAGTTTTTGCCATGCCTAGTGTTTGTTGTACATAGTTTAGTTCTTTAGATGCCTAGTTCTTATCATGCCAGAGATCTTTTCCTGTCCAGTTACAGACTCCCTGTAGAGTTGTCGTTGTGCCTAGATATTCTTTTCTTCTTGACTTCTTGCCATGCCTGATTCTTATCATGCCTACTCCTAGTTCTTGTCCAGTTAAGCTCTTGCCATGCCTACTTCTCATCATGCCAGTTGTTTATATTACCTAATTCTTGCCATATCAAGTTCTTGTCAAGCCTAGTTTTTTTTTGTTGTACCTAGTTATTTCATGCCTAATTCTTGCTGTGCCAAGTTTTCTTCCCATTAATTTCTGGTTCTGTTGCATTCTTGTCATGCCTAATTTGTATCACACATAGTTCTTGTTGTGCTCAGTTCTTTTCTTGTCAAGTAATACCTATTTCGTCTCCTGCTAACTTCTTGAGATGCCTTATTCTTGTCATAGCTAGTTTTTATAAAGCCTTGTTCTTTTCTTGTCAAGTTTTTAACCCATACTGTTCTTGCAATGCTTACTTCTTGTCATGCCCAGTTCTTATTGTGCCTAGTTCTTACCCTGTCAAGTTCCAATCATGCCTGTTTCTTGTCCTGTTAATTTCTCATTATATTATTAGCCTAGTTCTATTTCTACCTAATTCTTTTTATGCCTTACCTTGTGATTCACCTTCCAATATAATAATTGCATTTAACCTGTCTGTGTCGAATTGGTGTTGTGTCAACTTACATCATGGTAAGATTCATTGATATTCTGACCTTTTGTTCTTTTTTGTAAATAAATCCTTTTGCATTATTTTATATTACTCTAAGCCCGTAGTCACCAGCCCTGTTCCTGGAAATCTACCTTCTGAAGACAGCTCCAACCATAATGGTGCCCACCTGACCATCTAATCATTGCCTTAAGAAGTTCTTGATCGACTAAAACAGGTGTGTTAGATGTTGGTTGGAGATAAAACCTGCAGGAAGGTAGATTTTAAGGAAGAGGTTTGGTGACTACTGCTCTAAACTGTATCATTAGTGTTTTGTATTTCTTTATTTTAGCTTAAAATGTCTTTTAGACAATAGTGGTACCGAACAGATGATGTATTGATCAACACATCTATTAATGTGCACACTGTAAAGGATGAATCTCTGTGGATATCATGGGTGGGTTTTTTGTTTTTTGGTTTTTTTTTTGATTGAATAATTCTCAGCAGAGATTTAGGCCAGAGCTGCTCTATCTGGCTGAGGCATAGCCTGCTTCACTTTTCCCAATGAGACACAATATTAATATTCATCACGGATTTGTACATCCGCTTTAGCTTTTGAAGACTAAAATTAATTATGTGGCAGGAAATGTTTAATATGCTATTCTGCATTTGGTGACTACATTTGCATTCTAATAGGATTCAAAGTAATTGGTGTGTCGGGAGTCCAGCACTAATGAGGAGGAAGATGAGTGAACAAGATGTGTGGCTGTGTGGTTGAGCCTGCTGGGAAATGCCAGTGCATCCATCAGCTTCCTTCATCTTCATCATCAATCATCTTCACCTCGCTCTTCTTCTATTGACCTGTTTGAAAGGTTCACTACAGGTGGGAAATCCAGTGATATGTGACTTCTGATTTTGAAAAAAAAAAAAAAACCCAGACAATTCTATTTTATGTTAATAATTATGCCTGTTTAGTGGCTCCTCCCAAACAACAAACTAGGAATGGAATCCAAGGTGAAATATTTAGTTTCCTGTCCAAACCTCATCTCAACTCAAATGGGACACACGTAGTTGTCATCCATTCATACAATTAATCATACAAAACTTCATTCTCTTCATTGTACTAAGTGTGTACTGACAATTTTAGAGCATGTAAGTGGGTTAGAGCATCAGCAAAGCAAGCTCTTTACACAGGAAACTGTGTGATTTTCTGTCCTCTGCCCTGAAGTTAGTTTCAAATCGGTCCACATGCACTAGGTGCATCGTGGATCCAAATGGTATACTCTATGAATCCTAACTGAATTGTAACTGCTGTATTATTTCGCTGTCAGCTGTGCATATCATTCTGTCATGCTGTCAGCTCGTAACACTTTTTTCCACCTTTTTTTTTTTACTCAACCGTAAGCCAATTGCGCCTCCTTGCAGCTGTGTTTCCTCCACACGGGCTCTACAATGTCTGTCATATATCCAACAATATCAACCATACAAGTCTGGGAGCTTTGTGCCAAGTTATTGTCCTAGATTCATACAAGAATGATGGATATCTGGGACATCTCGGGTCAAAATCAAAGCCTGAAGGAGCTTTCTTTAACAGAAGACTCTCCTGCCTCTGTCTGTCCCTGTAGTGAGGCTCTACTTAGGTACATAAAGGTATTTTAGACCTTTGAGGATGGTAACCTTAATATACTGTAATTATTCTCTTAAATCACCAAAGCCATAATGTATTACAGAAATGACAGCACAATAGGACTGATTTGTCCTTGAAAAAAATGTAAGTTTAACCCTCCTATTATGTTACAGGTCAATTTGACCAATTTCCAAATTTGAGATGTGTGAAATACTGGTTAATCGCTCTTTTTCTCTTTGAAATTCTTTGACTTTTCCTCATTTAGGGTCATGAATTTATACGCAAATATTTCTTCTTTTTGTGGTCTCGGACAAGCCGTAATAACGGTTTAGTGTTTTAAGCTGTTCTTTGCTGGTTTTTTTTGTGTGTATTTAAACTGTGGAAGTCATTTTGACCCATGACGTAATACATGTAACTTTTTTTTCAACATAATAGGAGGGTTAAAGGAAAATTTCACCCTGAAGAACATAAAATATATTTAGATTTTGTTTAGATTCTGGCACCAATTTGTTGGTTGGTGCTGTATCTTCAGTATTCGCAGGAGAAACCAGGGCTTGTCTGCTGTGCTTATATCACAGGAGGACATTGATAGCAGGAATAAACAAGAAAACATTTTTTTGGTGATCTCAGACATAAGAAATAAGTCAGATTTGTCTGTTAGCTCCTAAAATCATAAGAGAAAGAACTTTCTCCACTGGTTTTCAACATCATATTAATGAATAAGTACAAGGAGTTGGGGTCGACGTTTCAGAATGTAATACAGCTATATGACATAATTGCAATTAAATTGGAAAAGGATGAGCGTGATGGATTTGCAGCAGTAGTTTGCACTATTGAGGATGATGTATCGATTATAAATATTGATATGGAAGTCAATCAGGGTGGATGTTTGTTTTTTTTTGTTTTTTTTTAACGAATTTATGGCATCTGTACATTTTTACTGAGGTGACAACCATGACTAGCTCCACCCCAGACTATATACAATTGACTGGGCATGTTAGTGTCCATCAACACCCCTCATCACCATCAAATTTTGGAAGTCACCATCTCAAAATCAGTTCCTCCTTCACATCTGGCTCCAATTCCTGTTTCTCACAGGAATGATCTTTTTAGAGTCTTCTCAGGTCGACATTTCTGTATTATAAATTCTTTATTCTAATATTTTGAGATACTGGATTTTTGATTGCCATGAGCTGTAAGCCGTAATCATCGAGATTACAACAAACAAAAAGGCTTGAAATATTTCACTTTATGTGTAATGCATGTAGAATATATGAACGTTCCACTTTTTGAATTAAATTACGTTAAAAAAAGAATAACTTTTCCACGATATTCAAATTTTTTGGGACGCACCTGTATATACACATTAAAACCAGTAACTCTGTGAAGTCTTGCCAACCGTCCAGTTTGTATAGTGTTCACTGATTGCCTTGTTGATTACTCTGACCCCTTGCCTCGTTTAACATTGACGATTTTGGTCGTGTTGGTCATGATTCTTTCTGAAGAATCATCGCTGTATCTTTGGAAAATGAATGTATTGATATCATTCTCATTACCAGTTGCTTTTCTAAAGAATACCAAAATGCAGAATATGATTAGGTCTGTAAAAGTCTGGGAACTGTACAAGCAACGGCCAAACCTTCAATGATGTAAATATACAATACCAAAGATTGGATAAAAGAAAAATACAGGTTGATCTTACTGCACCTCATCAGAAGCATACGTGACCCTCACCTCCATTACAGACCAGGTTCACTCTTAGGTAATGATCTGCACACTTACCTGTGGAAAAAAAAAGAGAAATAAAGAAAGACTCAGAATAAAACCAAGAACTCGAGACCAGCATGGAAAATGGAGCTAAGCTCAGACGGATCTGTATTTCTGAATACAAATCCCGTGCTCATATTTTTAGTTTGAACAGCCTTAATGACATGGTTTTGTAGTTTTATGACTATACTAGTCCATTCAGATGCATTTATGCTTATCAAACCAATGAAAACGCGAATCAATGCAACAAATCTGTGAATTGAAAATATGCCTGATTTCCATAACAGTGGTCTATGAAAGCAGTTATACACTTGAATGCCTTTTTTTTTTTTTTTTTTTTTTTAGGAACGTAACCACCTGAATTGACTAATTGATGCCAAAGCCTGGAATTCTCTTAATCACTGGCTATATCTCGACTGCAGTCTATTTCTACACGATCAACTCCAACGCTCACTAAATAGATTACCCAAGGGGAAATGAACAGTGCCAAATAATTTAGAGGCTGAAATCGACTTGCATCCACTAGAGAGAGAGAAAAAAATGAAAGGTTCAAAGGTAAACCACTTTAGCTAGGAGGAGGCATTGGTGAAATCCACATGGAGAACCAAGCGGTTTATTTTTTAACCCAAATTGAATGATTATACATTGAAACTGACTGCAAAAAGGGTACGTATGACCTTTGGAAGCTGCAATCCAAGCATTTTCCTATCATTTTCTAACATTTTAAAGGTAGACAGTGACTTTTTTTTTCCAGTATAAGGCAAATTCTAACTCAGTGTAAGTCTCTCCTATTTATGTCATGGCTTTGACATAAATAGGAGAGTTCAAAGTAGGTCCCTAATCTGAATATACATATATATCTTGCTGGAACCATTGCAGCCTGTAACATTCATTTTCTCTCTAATGCAAGTTGAACTGGGAGTCAAGCCTGTTATTTTCTACTAAACGTTCTTTCTTTATCTACTCAAAACAGAATATTCTACATTTCTATCCTATTTCAATTGTCTGCCTAACAGCTACAGGCGGACCATCCGGAGGACATAACCTGAAGGTGTGGCAACAGCCTGATACTAGCCTGAAATATAATAACGCGTACATACACGACAATCCGTTAATAAAAGTTCAAACGTTACACAGGCACTCACGCCCCTATCTATTCAACTTTCATTTATCCATTTCATACTTCGTTTAGCTTATTAATTAAGAAATAATCTCCCCAACAAGGTGCGAGGGAAACAAACAGAGCATAAAAGTTAATTAAAGTCTTCGGGCCATGCAGATCATGCCATAAGAAGGAAACGTTTTCCAGGTAATCACTATATTAATATTCATTTAAATGACTCATTCTTCTGATATAAAGTCTTAAAGAAATTAAACTATAAAACAGATAGAGCTGAGACTGAAGAGTCAGTTGTGAATATAAATGAATCACTTGTATGATAAAGTTCGCATTAGCTAAGAACAGACGCAAAGTTGTAAATTCTACTGTTTCTATGGCAACTGTTATACAATTTTGTTCATTCAGTGCGTCATATTACTAAGAGTGCAGC
Source organism: Stegophilus panzeri (assembly GCA_024331685.1). Classification (NCBI taxonomy): domain Eukaryota; kingdom Metazoa; phylum Chordata; class Actinopteri; order Siluriformes; family Trichomycteridae; genus Stegophilus; species Stegophilus panzeri. The sequence continues at coordinate 24,915,801 of JANDJT010000071.1, forward strand.
CTCTTAGACATGAAACGCTGGTCGAGCTGTTGCTGGTAGCATGAATTAGCATGATAAGTGTACTCTAGTCAGTAGTATAGCATAGTGTTATGCAAGTTAATGAAACATCATGCTTTTTATCTGTTTATAGCTACGTTTAAAGTTGTGGAACATCTGCTAAAAGAATTTAGTTTGTGTTCTCACTTGGCAAGGACAGGGAATCAGTGAGCTTGTTTTACACTCTGACTGTAGAAGGGGAAATAAACAGAACTAAATAAATAAAGAAAGAAATAAAAAGGTACATCCGCATCTACATGGCTAGAACTAACCAAATCATTTTTAACCCAAATGGCATAATTATACGTCGAAACTGACTGCAAACAGCTTACTTACAACCTTTATCTAGTGCAATCCAAGCATTCTTCCAAGCAATAAAACACTCCATGGCGCACTGTTATAGGCAGTATGACACTTTTCATAATTATTTTTGTCCATTTATAGTTATAATTTATTGTCGTGGAAGGTTATGGAAGTTATTCTGATTATATGGTGATGTTTTCTGTAAGAAGACATTTATGTAACATTTAGGAAGGAGTCTCCAGTGTCAGCGCTTTGTAACAATCAGAGGTAAAAGCTGTCGTTTGAAGTTTCACGGCATCTTCAGGACAGAGGAGTTTACGCTTTGTGGTTTCTCGGTAATATGACAAGTTGTGGGTTTTTTGGTTTGTTGTCTGATTGACTTCGAGAGAGAGAGAAAGAGAGAGAGAGAGAGAGAGAGCGAGAGAGAAGAAAGGATGGTAAGGGATAAGGTAACTGAGAACATGTTTCATGGACATTCCACAACATTAAATGTAACTACAAAGGGATGGACTGTAGGATGTTTTGTTCTTTAATGAATAAAAAAAAAAAATCTTTTTCATATCGCTGTGGTTTAAGCGGTATAAAACATTTTGGGGCATATTGTTGTTGTTGTTATTGTTGTTGTTGTTGTTATTATCATACCATCCTGAAGTCTTTTTTGACTATTATTTTCCTACATCAATCACTCTGTACAGGATTTGCAGAGGTTTTTATTTTTGCGATTGTTGCAGCCAAAAATGCTTGATTTTGCGGCGCCTTGTTTAAAAATTTGCGATGCAACATACCGAGTTTTTGTGCTCTTGTTGCGGAAAACTACTTGAATCGGCGAAATTGCAATTGCACGATTTCTTACGGCGTGATGTTTGTTGGTAAAGGAGACCTTTTAGCTGTACTCATGTTCAATGCACGTGACTCGAATAGTGCTTTGGCTGAATGTGCGTTGTGATGACATCACATGACACGTCTGGCCCAAATCTACGAAAAATCTGCGATGGTTTTGAAAAATCGCAAGCTCCTCCAAATATCGTGCCGTCTGCTTGATTTTGCGCTCATTTCTGCGATTACAAAATCCCGAAAGGCCTGAACAACATCCCACGGACTCCAAATGAATGATCTTATCCTGAATTAAAGCATGTTACCAAATGATAAAAATGATTTGACCTTTAAATTGAATGGCATCGGATAATATGAATTTTTTTTTATTTTTCTATCATTTTCTCACTCACTTTTGATCAGTTATTTAAGCCAGAAGGTTCAATAACTGAGCAGGTCATCACAAAAGATGTCCACTTTACCAGAACCCATCAACTTGAAACCCAATGCAGCTCGAGTCTAAAGTGCTCAGTTCCTGACGCACACTTTCATATTTGACGAATGTCAGATCAGGTTCTTTATGGAAGGCTTTAAACTGAGAAAAGCAAGCCATTGAGGAAGCTTTTACCGGAACATTCCCAAAGGTATGTTTTATTATAAGAGCTTCTGTGAGAGACGTTCAACTGAAACAGTGATGTATGGAATCATGTAATACAGGCTACATAAGACATCAGTCTTATAACATCTTATAATGCTTATAGTCGGATAATGCTAAGAGGAAAAGAACAAGAAGATATTATTTTCCACATAACCAGAGCCCAAGCAGATTTAAGAAGATGTTTTCATACAAGTCTGGTGCACATCGATGTGTTCAGTACAATTCGATACGTAGCGTAGAAACCTCAGTGACCTTCACATGCTGGGACTGGACTTTTGTTTCTCAGATCCCAGCAGATCAGAGGGACTTTGAGGAGAACCTGACCTCTTTACACAGCGTGCTTTTGCTAAATAACCACAGACAGAGAAGGTGAAGCGGGAGCAACTCCCTGAACAGCACAAAGCCTTTCTGATCAAATCAGATAGGAGACACATGCAGAGTGCGACGAGAGCTGCGTCAAATAAGTTCCTGGCAAAAATCATAGGATTCTTCTTACTGACTCTCTTTTTCTTGATCTTTACACGGCACTGCTGAGGAGATTATTTCTTCTGTTAGCTTCAGAATTGCAGCATGTTAGCGAAAATGATTTAAGTGACTCCGGATTTCGGAGCTGCACCTGGGGAATAAGGAAACTAGGGCACTAGGACCTGAGACCAGCTTAGAATTACAGCTAGAAGTACAAGATTACGCAAACAAGTGTAACACAATTAAACTACATAGTACTTTGTATACAATAATAATAAATAACAATAACAATAAATAATTAGGATTCCTCAAAAGACTAAGGAATAAAAAAAAGTTTTATATATTAGTTAGTTATACATTAGGGTCTTTCCGTTTTGTTTTGTTTCATTTAATTATCTCTTGGTTTTATGTTACACCACATTGCATTTGACAGCGAAGAAATAAAATCGCCATTTGCATTTTAACTTTATACATATTTTCGATCCCGGAAATTTTTTTTTTCTCTGGTTTTTCTCTGCTCTAGGATACTATTGAAAAACCTGAGGTTTCTGCTGAAGAACATTCTGGAAACCTTGCTGGCGTGAACTATACATAAATGATATTAAAATACTCTGAATGGAGAGCTCAGAAAATCAACTTAAGCAATCAATGTGCTTAACCCGACTCTGAATACAGGGAACTTTCCCAGTGTAAATAGTGATGTAACGTTTGATCATAAGTTACTGACATTTAAAAAAAAAAAAAAAAAGAAAAAGAAAAAAAGAATTGTTATTAAATAAATAATCGTGTCTACGTATTTTATGTCTTTCTTCATTTCAGTACTGGCAAATTTGGGATTTCCAAACAGTCATTTCCAGAAAAAGTACTGTATTAAAGAAATATATTTTAATAAATAAATGAAGTAAAATAAACAAATGAATCAAAAGTTTTTGTGACCAGAATCTGAACCTCAGAATCGATAACAATTTAAAACCAGTCAATACTGTTCCTATGTACTTAACGCTGGTCAGTCCATTACCTGTGTGTTATTCAGCTCCTGTAAATCTGTAAAGTAATTTCATGACAGGTTCTTCCTTCCTCTTCAACCGTTTCTCTCATTACTTTATCTACTGGGGAGGAATCGATAGAGCAGCCTGAGAGTTTAGCGAAAGGAAATAAAAACGCATTCCTCTCCCTCAGGCCTGCAGCAGGTGGAAGGCAAGATGTGAGTGCTGAGTAAGTTCATTAGGGCTTTTCCAGGAACCACAGCCAGAACAGAACATTTGAGAGCACCTGCAGGCGAGGTTAATGTGGACACATTGGTACACTCCAACACTGGAACAGTCAAGGTCAACTAAAAACAACAACAACAAAAAAGAGGCCTGTTTAGCCAAGCGAGCTGAACAAACTCAGAGTAAGTTTTGAGCTGACAAAACCAAACAAACCCAACCTGGGTTGATTAAAAGGTTAACCATAAAAGCCAGACGTTTGCAGCAAACGGACAATTGCGTTCAGCATGAAAAAAAAAAAAAACAGGTGTGCAGACTTCCGGTTATCCAGATGACAAGAAATTATTTTTATGTGAATTTAAACCTACACTAAAAGTAAAAAGTAACACCGTTGTGGCTGCCAAACCTCAGGAATACTGCTGATTAGCCGTGTAGTGCCAGTTCCCATAGCGATGAAACCCGCTAAAAACCAATCCACCTTCTTGAGACCGAAAAACTAGAGTTTGCTCAAACTAAACTCAAACTTACCTGGGTAGCCACCGAAAAGGGCTTCGTGAAACAGGCCTCAGGCTAATCTTAAACCTGTGTGATTTCAGTGCTCTTTTAAGATTATTTCTCATCACACGGTACAAGATCTTAATAAAACCTTGTCTGAATTCTACACGAGGCTGTGTGATAGCATGTGTTCTCCACATCAGATTATCTGATGAACCAGCTCTAACCTGTGTTTAAAGAAAATGCTTACGCCATCAATCAGCGTGAACCAGGTTCGTGCCACATAAACACAAATATTCTTCAAAGTGAGCGTGAGGTAATAAGGGGATTTTTTTTCTCAGTTATGTTTCACCATCACTACTACTGTATTTTGTAACTGTCCTGTGAGATTGCCATCCTCTTATTGGTGGATTTTAGACAAGCACCATAGCAGTGCTCAATTACAAATCACAAATCACAATAGTTTCTCACACTCACAGAACCGACAAACCTCTCTGGTCAAAGCAGCATTAAATCTCATTTATGTGTTCTAAGACCTCAGATCTTACCCCTGACCAAAGAATTATTTTACGATGTACGATTTTTGTCTGCAAGGTGCACAGTGGCTTAGAGGTTAGCACGTTTGCCTTGCACCTCCAGGGTTGGGGGTTCAATTCCTGCCTCCGCCCTGTGTAAGCAGAGCTTGCGTGTTCTCCCTATGCTCCGGAGGTTTCCTCCGGGTACTCCGGTTTCCTCCTCCAGTCCAAAGATATGCATTGTAGGCTGATTGGCATTCCCAAATTGTCCGTAGTGTGTGTGTGATTGTGTCCTGTGATGAGTTGGTACCCCATCCAGGGTGTCCCCTGCCTTGTGCCCCGAGTCCCCTGGGATCGGGTCCAGGCTCCCCACGACCCTGTGTAGGATAAGCGGTACAGAATATGGATGGATGGATGGATGGATCTGCAACAGCAGACTTGGGCGGAAAGACCAATTTAACAATCTTTCATTCTTTCTTTTTGGTATACATTGTGTAAAATTCAAACTTATCGCCTCTGGTCTACTAACAGTCCAGTCCTATCTGGATAGTTAGATCAATTTAAAATCAATGTATTTTAAATGTTAAATATGTATGACACAACATCCTGTAGTGTGAGGAGACACGCCATCATGCTCGAAGACCAATAACTATAGCTAGAGTCAAGACTGCCACTGTTATGTCCAAGACAAGTCCAAGACCAGGACAAGCAAAGGTTGAGTCTTAACGGACCGATGCCCAAGTCTGAGACCAAATGATGTCCATGTCCAAATCAATACGCAAAACATGTTGAGACCGGACTCCATGACCTACCACCCTACTGATAACCAACTTGACCAAGCTGACCTTTCATCCGCCGTATTTATTTTGATCTGAAGCCATTTTAGTTCCTGAGAACTAGTTAGAGTTGGAACCACTGCGTGGGACATGTGTATCATTTAAAAAAAAAAATCTATGAAATCTGTCATTATATTTGGGTCTCTCATTTAAAAAAAAGTGTTGACCAGGTATCACAAACACCAGTATAATGGTGCAGAAAACAATAAAAGAGGGAAAGTAATAAAGTGGTGAAACCAGCTATTTTCCAAAAGTGTCATTCACAATAAAGTGTTTTGAAGTGTTCATTTCTGATGAATTTGTCAAGAGGACAGTGATGTATTTTTAGTCTTTTTATGGAGGCTATGGATGGTATTTTGCAAATTCATGGCAGAGAGTCTTGTTTTCCTACTGTTCCTACTGTAGTGTTAGGGTACTTCCTGCCAAATTTCATGCCACTGTGAGAAAATAATGGTGTAGCAGTAGCTCAATATTTCAATAATCTTTAAAAAAAAAAAAAAGTAAGGACAGCTTCAAATATAAAATTCCATAAAGTGGCCAAGAAAATGTTTAACGTATGATTTAAATTATTGCTTAATTGATGAATCATTATTTAATTTGAACAATTTACTATATTACTGTGCACATGTTCAAGATAGTATTTTCCCTGAACCAGAACCAAAGCAGATTTAAGTGATTTATTTATTTATTTATTTATTTATTGCATTCAGTATAATAATGTAAAAACTAGCAAGACTTTCACATTGAGGAATGGAATGGAAACGGCTTAAAATAGTCCACCACCAAAGTTTTATAAAGCTTCATATGAACCCATATAAAAGGTGACATAGTTGTTCAAAATCATATGAACAAATCCCCAAGAACACATCCCTAACCTTAATCTTAACCTTTGTATATTTTTCATACAGTCATGAAAGTTTGATATTACACCTGGTTGGTCATTTGACCCAATAATGGTGGAGTTCTGAGAGATTTATAGTCTACTGGATCCAATCCCTGTCGGAGTGTCAAGGCGAAAATTTGCTTTTAGTAAATTTAGGGACACTTTTTTTTTTTTAGTGAAAACCCCAATTTCACGCCATTCGACAGGCTGAGAAAAAGGCATTAGACAGGCAAGGTGAAACCCAAATGGAAGGTGACATGAGACATGTGACACACCACACGCTGAAATTCAATGAACCTCTGTCTGACAAATAGAGACAATAAGCCGGACGACAATAAGTCCATCCGTCTTTCCTCCGTCTGTATTCATTACTCTCTCAACATACATCCGCTCTGATGAGGGATTCATCCTGACAGACACGGACTAACGGTTAACCCAGTGAGGGAAAAATGATGGCATCAACTGGAATTATTTAAAAAAATTTATTTTATAAATCTCCATAATGGTTTTAAATATAGTTCTGGATTCTGATTGGTCATAAGGTCTCAAACATCACTTGATCCCTTTCCCATCTTCAGCTGTCCAGTTTGGGTGTCCCCTGTAGCCTCTGAACCTGATGTGGTCTTCAGCCGTTGTAGCTCATTTGCCTGTTTTGCGTATTCCGAGATGCTTTTCTGCTCACAACGGTTGTAAAGAGTAGTTATTTCACTTCACATTCTCCTCTGATCTCTTTCCTCACCAAGGCGTTTCCACCCACAGAACTGCCGCTCGATGGATGTTTTTTGTTTTTTGCACCATTCACTCCAAAGTTACTGAGATCGCTATAATTTTTTTCCCTCTCTATTCTGATGTTTGACATGAACATTGACCAATGGTCTTGACCTGTACTGTATCTGGATAATTGCATGAACGAATAAACAAATGCCTCAAAGCAAATAAATCAATAAATTCCAACCCTGTTCTGCTTCAATAAAGGATACTCATGAGTCAGTCAAGTTAAATAACCTAAGAGAGATCATTCTGGACATTTAAATATTCAGCATTTGCATCCATGTGTGCATCCATAGATCTATTCATTTGATGATTACAGCTTGCAACTGCAAATTACGGTTAATTTCGAACCTAAGAGGCCTCTTTCCTCGGAGGGCTTATGAGACGGCTTTATTATTATTATAGTGTATTTGAGTTAATAATGCAGTCATATTGAGACATCACACACAGACACACACCATGTATTAGTCCAAGTGTGATGAATCATCCAGGGCTGGAGTTCTGAAATAGAAACATATGCGTATGTGTGTAATTAGGACCGCATCACAAGGACATCGCCTGGCAAAATGGACACGTACTATTTCCTTCCAAATCATGCTGAGGTGATTTCCCATCAGCTCCAAGCGCCGATGTTTCCTGAGATTTAACCTGGCAGAAGAACACGACCGTTTTACCCTCTGGGTTAAAGTGGCATCCTGTTTCCCCAATGTGATCTCACCTTTAACATGGAGCTGAACGTTCTCACATACACCAGTTTATTATTTCACACCGTTCCTTATGCAGTTCTGTAGGGATCGTTCTCACACGATAATATCCCTAATGGAGAAGCGACAGTATCTGTGCTTGTGGAAGAGATAAGTTCCATCAAGGTCATCATTTTTATCCGTTTAATGTTTTGGAACGTCCATGAAACAAGTTCCTGTTCATCACTTATGTTATAGCAGCTGTAAACAGTCCTTCCCTTAACTGCCTCTCTTTTTTAAATAAGAGAGCCTCTCTGTCTTGAAGTTAATAAGACAAAAAAACTAAACAACACACAGCTCGTCATGTTACAGAGAAACCGCAAAGCGTAAAATTCTCTGTACAGCTTTACATCTGACTGTTTTAAAGCACTGTAACTGGAGACTCCTTCCATATGTCCATAAGAAATGAACATCTCCTTTCTCTGGATCAAACTTACAGTATATCAATGTTCATAACACTGTTTAAACGCATTTTATTAACGGGCTAATTATTAGCGCCGTGTCCGCCGTACAGGTACATTTGAATGAGCTGTTACTATAGAAACGATAACGTATTCGAACGTGTCAGAGCTGCTGTAGGAAGTGAATCGAGACCTTCTTGACCAACATATTAAGAGTATGGTAAGGGGATGTCACTGTGCACCTTTATACAGTAGTAAACACCTTCTTCTCTGCGAGTCAGGTTTTATTATTCAGATCATTCATAACATTTCTTCCATTTTGGAGCTAGAGATTATACTAGCGAGATTGTTATTTCTTACATCGACGATGTTTTCTCGAATTATTGGCGTAGCGTGTAGGGATGGGATTGGTCAGAATATTCTCAACGTCTTTAAACTCTCCTCAACCAAATGTCTCTGTGCCTCCTGATGCTTTAAAATGGCAGTTTTATTTTATTTTTTTCTGCCAATTTGTTGCCTCTCTGCTAGTTTGAATTCAATGAAACAGCTTTTTAATGAGCTTGCATTTTGGCTGCATTGAAAGGAAAAGCGATCTATTTAAAAATAAACAAGTAAATAAATAAATAAATAAATAATAATAACGATTTTCATATTTAAAATCTGCCAATAAACAGGTTCTCCACACAAGAAGTCATCCAGTTGTATAAAAATAGATACTCTATCCAGAAGTCCTTGATAATGGATAAGCTATCTGTGATTCTTGCACACTGAATCGATATTTTTGGTATAGTCCTGAGCTGCAGCTTGCCTGGTAGTGACCGTAAACGCTTAGTGTATATATATATATATATATATATATATATATATATATCTTACATTTTGTATGTATTTTTTTTTTTATATCTCTTTCAGACATACACATGGATAGAATTAAATGAATGAAACATTCTCCATATACCATGACAGAAAGCGAGGACGCCTAATCCGCATATTTTAGCATGTACGTAAGTGTCAATCATTTCGGATTTATATTTCAGTCGAGTCATCCGGATTTTTTTTTTTGTTGTTGGCGAAAAAAAGAAGACTGGCGTATTTTTAAAACAT
>JANDJT010000071.1:24925084-24935930 GCA_024331685.1 Stegophilus panzeri
ATATATAATGTATTTTGTGTTTTTAGTAAAGTTATGTTTCGCAACATTAAACACACGTAACTATAAAAGTGTAAAAAGTACTTTAACGAATGAAAAATTGTAATCGTTGGTGTGCAATCAAACAACGCACCCGTTATCTATTTATTTTGGAGTCCTGTCTTTATGCGATGCCAATATTTTAATACTATCCATGTTTGAGGGACAAATTTGGGAATATTATACATCAAACCAAATAATGTTAGGATCATTGATAGAAATCGGGGTTGCCAGATTGGTGATCCATGCATAGTTTATACCTTCTCAATTGATATAAACAGTAGGATGTTTCCGAGACAATTCATTCGCCCTAGCCCTAACCCTAACCCTAAGGATTTTCATTATTTTTTTAAAAACTCGTATATAATCAAATCAATGCACTGTAGTCGAGTGTCATACTGTGCTGGAGTTCATGTGAATGAAACTAGAAAGGGAATTTTTACTATACAATTCTCAAACATCTTGCTTTGGTGCGTTTCCTTTGATGAACTAAGAACCACTGTGTGGCTTCTGCTCGTCTTGAACGTTTCTACAGAGCAGCACTGTAAAGCACAAAACAATGGCTTACTCATTTATCTTTAGAGATCTCTGGGGAGAAGTATTGAGAGAGAGAGAAAGAGAGAGAGAGAGAGAGAGAGAGAGAGAGAGGGAAAAACAGTGGAATATAATAATAAGGCAGGAAGGAAATGAGCTAGGACATTTATCATGCATTCTTTATTCATAGAGGACGTCCGTTTTTTAAAAATAATAAAGAACGGACAACATTACACAGAGAATTTTTAACGTGACCCACGCTCATGCACTCTTGGGCGTGATCTCCGTTTTGTGTCAGAACCTCTTTATGACCATTTATGCGCCACTGAGGACCAAGGCGAGAGTGCTGGACAAAATAAATCAAAAAACAAACAAACAAAAAAATCCAGCAGCGTGTAGAGTGGAGCTGCTTTATAAATTCTTTACAATGTTAGTTCAGGAGAGCAGCGTAATGCTGAAAGAAAGTTCTAGACCATTAGGGGCTTCACTCCCTGCTAGTCCATTATGCTACTCATAAATGGACTCATAAATGATCCTACTCACTCAGTGTTCACCTCAACAATGTGGATAGCATTAATGGTAAGGCTACACAGTGTGTAAGAGGCTCACCTGACCCCTTGCTATAAACAACATACTGCACTGTTCAACTTTTAAAAACATCAGCAGAAGAACAACTATAAATCTAATCAGTTGAAACTGTAATGTGAAGACCGTGAATAATGCAAATGAAACCAATTAGTATGAAAGGTTCTGTTTAAGGCAAGTGACGGAGTATAAGAAATATCAATTAAATCCATTTTACTTGGTGATTAATGGGTTAAAAAGTGTACGCCTGGAACTGTGTCATCCGGGGATATATTCGTTCAGCACTTCAATTTGCTAACTGTCTTGTCAAGACCGGATTTGGCCATGGACTCCATTTCCCAGAATCTTCCACAGCTTTACAACATGGCCGACCGGGAGTGCATTTCCCATCAACTGGATTCAGTTCACTCACACATATAAATAACCCGAGTCATACATGAGTTCAATGTCAAGTTTCACCTGGAGATTCTCTCACGGCATTCCCAAGCCTCTTGACTTTCCAATACTGGCACGTGCAGCCGTCTCTGCCGCACAACATTACTATGTTTCCAAACAACAAAGACAAAAAAACATTATTCTGTTCTCTTCAACAATTCCTTGCAAGTACAAAATCCTCCCCAGTGCACTGTAGATAAAAACGATACAGACATTGTTCTACTGGATCTCCAGTACAACAAGAAATCAATGGAAAAAAAAAATCTTGTATATTTCAATTGACTGATTTCTCTATTTTCATATCCGTGTCTAGAGTTAGGCGTGTGAACAAAAGAAAGAGAGAGACTATTGTTAGGTGACAAAAAACAGACAGAATAAACCTATTTGAGGCTCAGTTTATTAGAAAAGAAAAAAAAAAGTAATCAGAAAATAACAATGGTTTGATTTGCTCCTTTAACTATTAGATGTTCTCTGAATTGTTCTCCAGGCCACCAGAGGAGGAAATTATGAGCAATACAAAGCAAGAGTTTATTCTACAAAGACTCCCATTTATACACAGACAAAAACGAGAAGGTGAAGAAACAGCAACTAGCGCAGACGAGAGTTCAGAGTGCATCGGAGTTCATAATGTCTGTTCATTCCAACTGAAGAATAAGAAGTATGACAATGCAGAAGAAGAAAAATACTAATAAGAAAAAAGTAAGAATGATTCAGAATAAGGAAGAAAAAAAATACTACGAAGAATAATATTACAGAGAAGAAGATGACGAAGATTGAAAAGATGATTATGATAATGAGGAGGATGAAAAAGTAGATGGAGCAGATAAATGATGACCAGAAGATGAAGACAAATCATTGTTAGTAAGAAGAATATAAAGAGAGATGAAGGACAAGACAAAGAACGAGAAGACAATGAGAAAGGGGGTGGAAGACAAAGATGAAGAAGAAGATGGAGGAGATAAAGATGAAGGACAAGAAGTAGGATAAGAAGAAGAAAAAAAGATGATGAGTCAGAAGGAGGAGGAGAAGAAAAAGATGATGGAGAAGATGTCCACGGGAAGTAGAAAAAGAAATAGAAGATGATGACGATGACGATGAAGGACAGTGGAGGAAGAGAAGATGAAGATAATGATGCAGAAGAAGATGATGATGATGATGGAGATGATGCAGAAGAAGAAGGTTGTAAAAAGGCAATGGAAAATAATGAAATTAAGATAATGATGGAGAAAATGGATGATGATAAAACAACAGAAGAAGAAGAACAACAAAATCAATCATGCCATCCTAAAGAAACTTGAGGTAAAAGCAGCATGGTATTGATGCACAGTATAGCAACGAAACTCCCATCACTTCTGCTGAGTGATCGTTATTTTGGGTCAATGTTTGTGATTCATGACCATTCTTCTCTCTCTCTCTCTCTCTCTCTCTCTCTCTCTCTCTCTCTCAGATTCAGAAAAGGGATGGTAGATAAATAAAATTGACCAAAGCAAAAAGGCATTGGTCAGTTGAGGAGATTTGCCCTGGTGTTGATCACCCAAACCAATCCAATCAATCTCCTCCAGTCTATTTTATTTATTTGTACTGCTTCTGTACTTGTATATACATATTTATCTTGAAACAACTCAAAGAACATTTTTATCTTATCATCTACTCATCAAACTCTTGCCAGGATTGCCAGGACCCACCCTTGCTCCTGGAGTACCCACTTCCAGGTTATTTTCCTTCTTTAGTCCAGAATAGCAAACGTGGATGTGTTTGAGCAGTGAAACACTACTCCAGGCTCAATAAATGGACTTCTGACCTTTGCATAACAACTAAACAGGGCTATTAATTGACTTGCAGTCTGTAGACCATTCATTCATCTTCACTAAGTGCTTTATCGTGGTCAAAGTGGCGGTGGATCTGGAACCTATCCCAGGATCACTGAACGTGAGACAGGAATGCAAAAATTCACACATAGGGGAAATTTAGCATAACCAATACACCTTCCAGCATGTTTTTGGTAGGCGAGAAACAAGACAACCTGAAATAAACACACATGGCCATGGGCAGAACTTGAGAAACTCCAAACAAACCGTAAGAGCTAAGGATGGAACCAGGGACTCGGAAGCTGTGATGTAGCAATGACATTTAGTTGTATACTGCTGCCATGCGCCGGATATCGTACAAGTGTTAGAATTTGTAAGAAAGTGGCGTGTCTTAATGTTGCACTAAAATTTCATGCATACTACTCAAACTTCATTTTAATGCGAACTGATTATTTTGTCATTTATTATAAACATTTGTCTTAGGGGCGTGGCTGCATGAGTTGCACTTGATCATGAAGAGGTGACATGATTAGAACGCGTATGTAGGCTGTACCTGCACTAGGAACTCAATAACGTGCCTAAAACTTGGCTTCTTTGGCACATCCTTATAACGCTGTTTATATTTTTATTGTTCTGCATTTTTAACTCAACTGGGTTTCGGGAGGTGATAATAGAAAAGAGTGAGTGCCTCCAGGAGTGTTGTTTTGCTGAAGAAAAAAGTGCAAATAATGATTTTCATTACCAGGTTAATTCAGAGGGAATATACTGTATTAACTCGAGTTATTTCTACTGGTCATACTGGTTTATACTGGTGGCCTCTCACCTCTGGGTTTGGGGCTTCAAATCCCACCTCCACAAAGTGTGCACGGAGCTTGCATGTTCTCCCTGTGCTTTGGGGGTTTCCTCCGGTTACTCCGGTTTCCTCCCCCAGTCTAAAGGACATGCGTTGTAGACTGACTGGCATTTCCAAATTGTCTGTAGTGTGTGAATGTGTGTGCGATTGTTCCCTGTGATGGGTTGGCACCTCGTGTAAGGTTTCCCCCGCCTTGTGCCCCGAGTTCCATAGGATAGGCTAAAGGCTCCCAAGCGAAAAGCGGTATGAATAATTGATGGATGTATGATATGACTGATTCTGAAAATCCGTGACTAAAATCCTAGAGATACTCTGGTAATAATCACTTTACCCCACCTCCCCATTTAAAACTAATCCAGTCTCAGTAGGGGTTTTGTTGGCTCCTTAGTCAATAAGGCATTATGCTGTTCTTTGCTGCCCACTCAAAGATAAAGATGATTTACGGCTATGCTTTGAAGTTTCCAAATATTTGGAGCCCATCAGCGTCTCTTCTCTTCCCTGATTGCTATATCAGTACCTGAAAAGCCGTGGTTAAAAGGTGTTTTGCTGATTATTGTTCTGTGTTAAAATCCCACTCTGTGAGAGATGGCTACTGAGTGATGATGCTTTAAATCCACTCGGACAATCACAGCCGAGCTCTGAGTGAATCTTTTGTCTCCTCTCACCTCTGCCAGCCACTTGCTGAAAAACCCCCAGCGCTGACTTGATGGTGAAAAGCTCTCAGTGTCTCTCCAGGTTTAATATCCACAGGCGTTTCGATCTCTAGCTACAGAATGGTCTCTTTTGTGCTCTGACAGAACGATGGATGACAGCGTGGTAACTCAATGGGCTGAACCATCCATTAACTCTGGAAATGCCACCTTTACACAGATAAAAGATTTTCAGCTGGCAGGAATCCACATGGTTTTTATAAGGAGAGTACGGGGACCACCTGGAAAACAGAGTGTGGCTTTTGAAACTCGCACCCCGTAAGAACCTGGAGCACTGCAGAGACTCCTAATGACTGAGTGAATCACTTATTTTAATTATTCGAATGTAAATCATTAGGCCGACTGGTGAATTACATTTTAAGCAAATACCTGAAGATTATTCTTCTTTGTACCCCAGCGCTTCTGAATGCTTGATTCTGATTGCTCAAAACCGACTGCATGGCAAATCACAGCTTCATATTAATGTTCTAATATGTTCTAGTTTCTATAGTAACAATTGTTGTGATATAAGTGGAATAAAACACTTCAAGGCATGCTTGCACATTTTGCCACACACCTCCAGGGTTGGGGGTTCGATTCCTGCCTCTGCCCTGTGTGCATGGAGTTGCATGTTCTCCCCCTGCCTCAGGGGTTTCCTCCAGGCTCTCCGGTTTCCTCCCCAAGTCCAAACACATGTGTTGTAGGCTGACTGGTATTTCCAACTTATCCATAGTATGTAAATGTGTGCGTGAGTGTGTTTGTAATTGTGCCCTGCGATGGGTTGGCCGTCCAGGGTGTCCCCCACCTTGTGCCCCGCGTCCCGTGTGATAGGCTCCAGGCTCCCTGTGACCCTGTAGGATATGCAGTACAGAAAATGTATGGATGGAAGTAAATAAATAGTGGCTGTGGTCTGAACTTTAAATCTGTTATATCTGTCGTCAGATGAAAGCTGGATCTCCATGCTAGCAAACCACTAGCAATAAAACAATTAAAAAGTCTTTGGTCTGTCAAAAGCAATCATACCTCACAGCAAACAAAATTTGGTATCCCAGGGAGCAATGCTGTTAAAGCCAAAATCAATACCCTTTATAATATTTTCCTCTTAATGGTTGGTGATAACATGCAGGAGGAATCGATTCTTATGCATTTCATTTTCATAACGAGCCACCAGATGCTGCACATCTCATAGATTAATGAAAACCAACCTATTTTTAAAATTTATCATAGCACTTTGAATGGAAGCGTTGGATTATGTTGAAGTCATTATGACTACAACTACAACAGAACCACAGATAAGCCTTTGTACCAGATGCTTAACACTTAACTCCTGACAGTACGAAAACTACAGTCAGAATCCATAGCTTGGGTAAAAAAATTTAAAATACTAAATGTAATATAACCAGGAACATGTTATACAGAAAACCAAGAACTCCCCGTCAAATTAAGAGTCTGGATGTCTAATCTAACCTAAACTAAAACCAATTGGATAAGGTCCAGTTACCATGGAAACCTCAGAACATGATTTTTGAAAGGATTACTGTGAATAACAATATTCTGGATGTCATAAATAATAAAGATTATGATAATGTCTCAGTTCCCAAAGTAAAACCATGACCTAGCTTTGTTAGCATGGTCTATGCCAGCTATTTATACGTCTTTAACACTATAGCCATTGTCAGCATCACCAAAACCGTTGTTATCTTAGCATGACTGGTTAGCAACACAGTCTTCATTAGCTCACTTCATGTCCTTGCTTGGCTTAGTTCACTTGGTGCTGTTCACTCAGTTAGCACTATACAGTGTAGCCTTCCTTACGTCAGTTCACTTGCTTAGAATCATGGCCTTAGAAAACATTTTACTGTTACAAATTTGAATTGCAATTTATGTCTATTAATAAGATATAAATAATCAGCTACTACACAGCCTGTGTTAGCACATAACATCTTGCTCAACTATCACTTGCTTAGTTAGTGCCATAGTCTTCTTTAACTCTGTTCACTTGGTTATCTCCATACCTTTCATTAGCTGAGCCTGCTCAGTTAGCAATATAACCTTTGTTATACAAAGGACAAAGGTAACTCCACCACCATGATGCTACCACCACCATGCTTTACAGTGGGGATAGTGTTCTCAGATTTGGGTTTCTGCCATACATAGTGCTTTGTGCCAAGGCCAAAACGTTCAAGTTTCGGTCTCACGGAAACCTGTTTTATTTATTTATTTTATCTGAACGTTTGCTGAGTCTCCAACAAGTCTTTTGGCAAACTACAAAAGGAATTTCATACCTTTCATTTAAACATGGGTGGAAAATACTTGAGTAATTGCACTTTGTTACTGTACTATAAGGATCACTTTGGCAGCTTTATACTTCATTGAGTATTATTGAAACTGAATACTTGTACTCTTACCTAATTACATTTCCAAGAAAAGAAAAACATACTTTTTATTCATTAGATTTTAATGCAAACCTTCAAATTACTCGTTAGAAATCTCGAAGGTTTCTCTTCTCTCATCTAGCCAATGACTGTATACATCAAACGAGTTGGCTCATTTCAAGCATTCGGTTAAATTAATCAATGTAAAAATAACTATTAACTTGCCAATTCATCATCTGCGATGACCTTCTCATGATACACAATGTAGTTAGTGCTATAGCTATTATCTCTGTGCGTCTGAATATGGATAATCCACCGGGCTGCAGTGTTGAACTTGAGGATTATCGCCCCTGGCTTAGTAAAACCTTTCAATATGCTGGAGTAAGGTATGAAACGAGTCGTCTCATTTGCCTCCCTAGAAGGCATGAACGCCATCTAATTAAAAAACATTTGCTAATTCCAGGTGAGAATAGCAGCAATTCGCGTAATTGTAAGCAGTAGCATAATTGGCTAGGCAATAAGAAGTCAAATTTTTGCCCTGTGAACAATTTCTCACATCTGAGCTCATCTTGCTAGTTAGCACTATTTAGCTTTGACTGGTTTGGCTCATTTGGTTAGCGAGCACCTGATGCCTGAATGAATGAATGAATGAACGAAGGAATCAAACTGAACTGCTTATGAAAGTAATTTCCATCTGCTACATTTCATGAGAAAGTGGAATGAAACTTCCCCCACAGCGAAGGAGCAATAAAACAGTAATTTCTACTCCTTCATGGAATGCCTCATATGTAGTTTCCCCTCTCGCTTTAGACTCCGAAGCTGTGTTCGAACAGCAGGAAGCTGAATCACACTGGATTCATCTCAAATTCACTGAAAAGCACCAATGCCTCATGTGCTTCCTGTAAGAATTAGCATATAAATAAGCGCTGTGCTTATCGAGACTCTTTAAGAGGCATCCTGCTTTGGACACAAAGCATCTCCTGTACTGACTGCACTTTAAACCAATAGCATTTGCTATGCTGTTTGAAGTAATTGTATTTATCAATCAGAGAATGTTCTGATACGATGATAAGATCAGTAATCTTCTCAATGACAGTGCGTTCACACCCATAATCCTATGGGAATGCGGCTTTCTGCACCCCCCCCAAAGGTTAAAAAGTTTTTAAAAAAACATCAAAGGAAGTAAATTTTGGGGGTTTTTAAACCTACAATTATGCTGAAGTTGTAGGCAAGCATTAAAAACAAACATGCATGACCAATCAAAATGCAAATTGTAAAACATCCCGTCACGTTAGTGAGCAAATATAAGTTCCAACATTGTAATATAACTAAAAAATAACAACTTGTCCATTTTTAATGCATAATAATGGCAATTCTTAGCAAATTGCTAAGGTGTAAGAGGAATAAAACATTTCAGGACATGCTGTCATATATCAAGAGAAGAGAAACAGTCATCTGAAAATAGTCAGAAGCTGTAGTTACACGCTTATAGTTTGAATTTTGCGACTTTGTAAGTTATGATTAGAATTCACTGAAATGAAATTATATTCATATTTATATAGTTGTTTAGTTAGTTAGTCAGTTGTCTTTAGTAAAAGTTTTATCAATTTGCAATTGTGTGAAAATAGACTGTTGGAATTATGAGTATTTCCATCATTTTCTTTTCTTTTTTTTTTTTCCCCCCAACTATTCTTCATTCACTTCTTGGCATGTTAAAGTTGAACTTGTACCTTATGATTTAATAAAGAGTTAATAAATAATAAAAAAAATAAAAAAAATATTTAAAAAATTCAATAAATCACTACTGTACAATAACAGTAGAAATCGGTCGTGTAACAGCAATTTCTTAGAGATGCAGAATTGAATTAAAGTGCATTAAAATGAAATGAATAATCAGCATGAATCATATTTTAAAAAGATCTTAAGAAAGCTTTGTGTTGAAATGAAATTGCCGGATGCATTACTGTAACTACAGTAATAAGATTATATCCTTACACCTAAATCTAAAACCTCGCCTCTTCATCCAAATATTTTTGGATTATCTGAGTCAAATCTAATAGAATGGAATAATGCCTTAAAAAATAAAAAAATAAAGTATGCTCGACAAGCATGTTTCAATTTGCAAAGCAATTAAAATCCCTGGACCATTCATTACCTCTTCAATGGATTACCCATAATTCTATAGCCATATAAAGAGCAGAACTAAGCACATCTGGAAATGGAGTTGTCCCCATTTATCCAGGATTTGCACTGGAACTAATTTAACAGTATTAAACGTGTTGGCTGGGTCGTAATCCTGACAATTTTGCGCTACAGCGGTGAACTACAGGGACTGACGTGCTTCTCTTTCACTCGAGAGCAGGTGTAAGATAATGTCACGGCTTTCTACATGACTCAGCTCCTAGCAACGCTGAGAAAAACCTTTTAATGTATCAGCAACTATGTATTTATAACAACTTATTTCCAGTTACCTTAATTTGACATCTCATTTTTTATTCTCCTTGTATCATCCGATTATTTCAACACATTGTGTCATTATTGAGATTTATTTTTAGAATTCTTACATATTATCTCATTATTTTGGTCTATTTTCTGTTATTATCTCATTATTTTAACATGACATCTCATCATCTTGTTATTTAGATTGATTATATATATATATAAAACAACCCTTGCATTTCAAAACACAACCACACAACCTCTCATTTACACAATACATGTTCTGTTTGACCAAACTGACCATCCAGCCTTCCCTTTCTATACTCATCCTTCCATCCACTCACTCTTTACCCATCCATCCATCCACACATTCATCTCTTTCTATACTCATCCATCAATCTATTCATCCCTCTCTATAGTCATCCTTCCATCCATTCACTCTTTACCCATTCATTCATCCATCCACACATTCATCTCTTTCTATACTCATCCATCAATCTGTTCATCCCTCTCTATATTCATATCCCTCTTTACCCATCCATCAATCTGTCCATCCACTCTTTACCCATCCAGCCACACATTCATCTCTTTCTATACCCATCCATCAATCTGTCCATCCCTCTCTATATTCATCCATCCATCCATACATACACTCTTTATCCATTCATCCCTCCATTTATCCATTCATGCATCCATCCATCCACCCTTCCATCCATCCATTCTTTACCCATCCATCAATCTTTCCATCAATCTCTATATTCATCCATCCATACATACATACACTCTTTATCCATCCATCAATCTGTCCATCAATCTCTATATTCATCCATCCATCCATACATACACTCTCCACCCATTCATCCCTCCATTTATCCATTCATGCATCCATCCATTGGTCCCTCCCTATCTATATTCAGCTAACCATGCAGCCATCCATCCACCCACTCTTTACCCATCCATCAATCTGTCCATCCCTCTCTATATTCATCCATCCATCCATACATACACTCTTTACCCATCCATCAATCTGTCCATCCCTCTCTATATTCATCCATCCATCCATACATACACTCTTTATCCATCCATCAATCT
>JANDJT010000071.1:24964445-24977396 GCA_024331685.1 Stegophilus panzeri
TTCTACGAGATGATGCACTTTAAGGATCAGTCTAATTTGATGCAAAGATTTGTACATTAGCAGGAATGTAGCACGACGTGGAGGTGAAAGCAGCGGTCTGTTTATTTAAATGTGAAAGTGCAATAAAAATATGTTGTCCCTAAAATCGAATAATCGTGATAAATTATCGAGATCTCAATATTGATCAAAATAATCGAGATTATCATTTTGGCCGTAATCATGCAGCCCTAATACTGATCATATATTTTTTTTAAAAAGCTGAACTACAGTGGCAGGTTATGGATGTGTTAGGTAAAAAAAACTGATCAGTTATAACCTTAATAAATGCAAATTACACCAACATTGGGCTAAAAGCCGTGTTTCATTTCGCCATTCGTTCACAATCCACTGATCCGGACTTCTTAAATACAACACCCTAAACACACCAGTGAGCATTTATATCCAAACCTACTTATGATGGTTTGCCTGACATAAGCTAGCTACAGAGATATGCAAAATATTCCATCTGAGCTATTAAAAATGAGATATCTTGACCATTTGGACCACAAATGATCTCCTCTAGCTAATAAAATAGTCTCTGTGCTTGGATCCACCAACTGCCATTCACGGAACTGAACACCTCCTGAAGTATAGAAAATATTCACAGCGCTCTTTCTCTGCATCTCAGGGAAAAGAAAAATCCGTCTTCTCTCCTTCTGCAAAAACACCAGAGCTTCTCAACTTATCAGACTGCGATACAAGTCAGAACATTCTCTTCCTATCAGCTCCTCCATCTACCCTGCAGGAAAAAATGGTGCTTTCACACATAACATCTTAACCAAGTGCTGTTTTTTTTTTCCCTTTCTCTCCAGGGGGAAAAATATCAGGAAAAATTCGACACAAAAATGAAGAAATACAGGACAGATATATATTTTAAAAAAATACTTGAGCAAATAAACACACAAATGGTCTTCCATTTCAATAAACATTATGTTAATTGACCGTAACTCACCCAGCTTCACATTTCGCAGCTTACAACCTGCAGCTGGACTGAAATGCACTTAAATTGGAATTAAATATCATGAATCTACACAAAACAGAACATAGTAATGATTTATGCGAATAAAATCAATATAGTTTGCAATAAACGTGTTCACAAATAAGACAATGTAAAAGCTGTGACCGTATAAGTATTCACCGCAGTTACTGTGAAACCCCTGAATTAGTCCCAAACAGAAGTAATTTAGCTATTTGAATGGTGTCGACTTGTGTGTAATTAAAGTGTCACATGAGCTCAATAGAAAGACACCTGTTCCTGGAGGAATCTAGTGTTCATTAGAGAATGTACCTAAACAAACAGACCAAGGAGCTGTCAAAACAAGTCAGGGACAAAGTTCTGGAATCAAGGTAACTATAAACACCATTAAAAACACTATTATTAAAAATATAAAGCCTAGAGCATGACAAGTCAGTAGCTGGGTAAAGCGTGGATTAGTCAGGGTAATTCTTAAGGCACACAAAACAGTTTCTAGTCACAAACCTACAGCCACTCCTACTCTTTTTCTTGTGAAATGGACCAGTTGCTGAAGATTAAAGTCCTTGTTGAGACTCTGATGCTGTGTGAAGTTGGACAATAGCTTATTTTCTCATTCTTTCCTGACTTTTGACTGACACCAAATCTCTCTGTAGTATTGTGCTCTTCTGGGCAGGAGATCGATGCAGTCACTCCAGTAGGGTTTCAGCTTCAGGGTCATAGCTCCGATTTTTCCCATCACCAGTGGGACTCCCTCGATTTTCACCGTCTACACCTTCTGTTTCGAGCTCAGCTATTTCTCTTTTCTTTTTTTTTTCTTATCTGAATCCGTCTGATCGTTTTAATTTCTTTAATAAGCGCTCTTACTGAGGAGCTTGGTCGTTAATTAAGGTTAAAACTCTCCTTGTCGTGCTGTTGTAGGAAAAGAATCAACAACATGGCGGTGGGGTGATGAGCTGGAGTTCCTATTTCCACCCCAAAAGTGTTTTAATTCTCTTGTACCACAGCAATAGAAAATTACTCACCAAATTCTGACCAATCAGAATCCAGAATCCGACATCGTCGTGTGTAATAAAAGGGTATTACATGCAGTCATTACATGACTTTCGAACACAAAACGGTGTCCAGGGAACATTTTAAATGTTTGAGTAGATTTCGCTTTGGGCTTTTCATTAAGTATGATTTTCAATCCTAATTATAATTGGATTGATGCATATTTTTAATTAGTGACATATTTTTAATAAGTCTTATGGCTTTGTGTTTCTGAGTCATTAATCTCACTCACTGTCGAGTCATTAACAGCAAAATATTATCCGCAAGGTCTCATTGGGGGGGAAGAAAAAAAAGCAGAAGAAAAACAGAGATCCTATTGAGCATTATAATCCCTCGCGTTCAATGATGCTTCAATGATTCAGTATTTCTTTTTCTCACCTATCATACCATATGTATCACTTAATTCTCCTTAGAGTTCAATGAAATTAGTATAAAATATGTCATTTGGTCAATTTGTCAATTGGTATGAGAGAAAAGCTGGAGTGTGTGGGTCTTTTGAGAGCAGAAGCACAGAGGTTTAGCTCAATTTTTTTATTTTGCTATTTTTATATACAGTATATTTTTTCACCTAAGACCACCTTAGAGAGAAGATGCAAAGTCTCATGAGATGAGATTGTTTAATCAGACTCTTCGTGTGTTATATTATGTAACGCAATCTGTATCGGTTCAGTTCTCCGAATATGCGCATCTGTATTCGGATTTAAAACTGAAGTGGGCGTGTCCTAAACCAGAACCCTACCACTGTATCCCGGGAGAGCCCAGTTTACATCATGCCCACTACCGGTTTAAATCCGAATACAAATACATTTAGTATAATATTTTGTAGCGGTTGAAAACGAAGCCTTTGTTTTATTCACAAATGATAAGAACAAATACCAATTTACAGAAAATAACTTGTACATTTCCTCAAACTCAGCTGTGCCCTGTGGAACTTTCTGTCCCAGTCCCCATACACACACTTCCTAGTCTCAACCAGATGCCCTGTGAACCATTCTGGCAAGCAATCTAAAAATAATTGCATGTGTATCCATTATTGACTATAACTTGCAGCCACATTCACTTTATGAACCTCACTGCTCAGTACATTTCAGACACAATCAGACCGTGACCGTTACCTGACTGCGTATCTGTTTTAACCTCCTGACCAGAAATTCAGCCATCAGTGATGTCACACACTAATCGTCTACATAGCCGATCAATACAGAAAATCAACAGAGGCAAAAATAGCACTCTTCTAAAGGAATAATCCTCCTCTAATTCTCTAAACGCCAGTTGAAATCAAGTCATCGGGACCGAAACCTTGTGAAGCTGTGGTGGTTGTTCAGTGTCAATGATATCTACAGCACGGGACATTCCTGTGTTGTGCGTTGCAGGATAAATAAATAAAAAAAACTTTACCTTTGAACCAATCAAATTCAATCTCATGTTCAAAAGTAATTATCATACAACTGTCATCGATGTAATTATACTGATTAACCACAAATAAAGAGAAGTATTTTCTGTAGGATTTTCTTCACATCTTCTTGGATTGCACTTGTTGAAAGGTATCAATCAGGAGAGGGGTATAAAAGAATTTCCAAACCCTTAGATTTACCGTGGAACACTGTGAAGGGCATCATCAACAAATAGAAATGGATCGCCACAGTGACATCACCAAGAACAGGATGCGCCTTCAAAATTTATAAAAGTCAAGACAAAATCTTACCAGGGAGGGTGCCAGGAGACCTACAGCAACATTTAAGGAGCAGCAGGAATATCTGACAAGTACTGATTACTCTCTGCATGTGACAACAATCTCTCGTGTTCTTCACATGTCTGGTCTATGAGGTAGAGTGGCTAAATGGAAGCCCTTTCTCACAAAAAAAAACCATCAAGCCCAACTAAATCACCCCAAACCATGTGGCAAAATGTGTTGTGGTCTGATGAGACCAATTCTAAAAAGGTATAATATTTCCATAATCCCAATAGGTATGTTTGGTGCAAAAGTATATGACCAAAAGGACGGCATACCCACATTGAAGCATGGTGGTGGCAGTATCATGCTTTAGGGCTGCTTTTCTATAGTCTGAGGCTTTTATCAAGGTGGAGGGAATCCTAAATACCAGTCCATTTGAGTGCAAAATCTTCAGGTGTCTGCTGGTAAGCTGAAGATGAAAAAGAATTTCATGTGTAATAAAATCAAAGTATTTGAAATGTTTCAACAAAGTATTAGTTTAGGGGTGTGCACACTTATGCAACCAGGTTATTGTACATTTAAAAAAAAAATTTTTATCTGATTGTTTTTCATTTTATTTGTATACTTTGCAATTTCACATCAAAGGTGGGAAAAGATCTTTTTTTTTTTTTTTTTTTTTACAGAGGTGTGTAGACTTTTTTTTATATCCACTGTACCTTTCTGCACTTTACATTTGTACCTTCATACTTATTCCAATGATTCTGACAAAATGGAAGAAAGAATACTAACTAGTTACACCGTGTTGCTTTGTCTTTCTGATGAAACCGAGACAGTCTGGTCTCTCAGGAATACAGATGAGGCGAAAGTATTAGCGCGGTACTTGATGGGGCACTCGTTCATGCAAAGATAATTATTTTGCTAATTAACTGGGTTTCTTCCAGAAAGTTTTCAATTGATGCATTTTGCAAAACAACACAGAAAGAACAAAGGACACCTCTTTATAATCCCACACAGCTAAACAAAAGTTGAAGCCAGCTTTTGATGGCACTTGAGTGAAGCACTGCATTAGCATTGACCATACAGAGCAATATTGTTAGCTTCATAAAAGATCTAAGGGGAACCGTATTACCAGTCTGATCTAAAGAGAGGTGCATTGACCGGCCTGTTATATAAAGAGAATGGTATTAACCAGTCTGATTTACAAAAAAAAAAAAAAAAAAACCCACTCGATTAACCAGTATTAGATCTAAAGAGAACTGTATTATCCAGGATGATTGTAAAAAAAAAATATATATATATAAATAAATAAAAAAGATATTTAACTGTCAGATCTAAAGGGAACTGTATTAAGTAGTTTTGTCAAAAGTGACCCATATTAACCAGTCTGATCCAAAGAACTAGCAATAATGAGTCTGATATAAATCAAATTGTATTACCCATCCTGATGAAAAAATAAATAAATAAACATCCCTACCAATCTTATCTAAAAAAAGAAAGTGGTACTAACCAGTCTGATTTAAAAAGAACTGTATTAACCAGTCTGATCTAAAAATAGAACCTTACTAACCAGTCTGATCTAAACATAGAACCTTACTAACCAGTCCGATCTAAGAAAAACAACCATAGTGAAAATGCACCTGTACTAACCAGTGTGCTCTAAAAAGAACTGTATTGACCAGTCTGATCTAGTCACAGTCTAAACCGAACTATATTAACAAGTCTGATCTAAAACAGAACCGAATTAACCAGTGAAATACTCCGGAAGGTAAGGAACAGATTGACAGACTGACAGTGGCCATTAAAAAGAATCTGTGTTTCATGTCAGAAGTCCGAGCCAAGAATCCCCCATAAACCAAAAAAGGTTCCTCAAAGTGTCCAACGTGCCAGAACGCTCACCCAGCAGACGGAGAACAGGAACTCTGGCTACGGATCTCTGTTTTGCCACCAATTAGAACGAATCATGCAAACCAGCAGTCTGTTAGCCACGGCTCCAGTTCTGGAATGGCTTTTGGAAGCTGTAAAATCCCACAAATAAACATTCGATCATGCAAGCAGGACAGCTCCAAAGCCGCCCGACTGAACAGAAATGTAAATAACACGATGACAAGCTGAAGTACAGATGCAGAGATCAGTGTCAGTGATAGAGGCGTCATTATTCTGTCTCATTAAACACCCATGTGGAGATGAAAATGGGTCATGTTTGTGCACCAGGTTCCAAAATCAACAGATAGTGAAGGATGTCAGAGATCCAACGTTTGCATTAGGTGAATTGGATGAAAATGACTTTGAGAACCTCGTTCTAAAGAGAACTCCACAGAGCTCAAAGTGATCTGGTGATATTTTGATGTATTTCTAAAAAAAAAAAAAAAAAAAAAATATTTGATTTAGAAAAATTTACATCCAGCATTTCGGACAACAAGACAACAAGAAATTGGTCTAGATACTTGTTTGACAAATCACTGGAAATCTTCTAAGTTCAACTTTCCCCTGGTTCCACTTTCATCATTATTTTTTTTTTAATAAACAAAGAAACGGAAGGAATTTTAATTAGAAAAATCAGCTCATACAAAATTTTAAAATGACTAATTGAACGACACAAATTTGTGAATTTGTTTTAGGGTATTACTTGGTAAGTTTCTATCGCAGTTTAGCATACAGTATATACTTTATAAAATGTCACATTCTTAATAGATCTTTTTATTTAAGGTTAGTTGATTGTGGAATAAAACTTTCCACTAGATTGTTAGATCAATTACAAAACATCTTAACTGTCATGAAGCCCCTCAGAGCATGGTGCTTTGATCTGTACTGTCACATTCATTTTCACTTCCTGGTTCTGTCTCTTCCCCTTGTGATGTCAAATGTATGCCATCCATATTGTACCTACCTGTTACCTGTTGAGTTCAAGATTAATTTGTCTATTTAAGCACTCATGCTTTTTCCCTAGTTTCCAAGCTTCCAAGTTTTCCTGTTTTCCTAATTGCATTTTCTCTAGTTACTTCCTGGTTTTGACCCTTGCATTCATTTCCAATTTTTGAAATATGGATCATCACTTTTTGATGCTTCCTTCCTATGCTTTGAAAAATCCTTGTGTTTTGTGGATTACCCCAAATAAACACCATGTTGAGAACACGCACTTGCATCCTGCCTTTCTACGCATGTTACATGAACTGTGCCATATAACATTGTCTAAGCCAACGTTAACGTTAATCTACGCTAGCTTACTAGCTAGCTTGGCTTTGTTAACCTTACCTTGCTAGTCGTGAAGCTAATAATGTGACATTATGTAGTAAGCTGGTTTTTAGCTATTAAGCTATTTTTTATCAACATTTCATAC
Source organism: Stegophilus panzeri (assembly GCA_024331685.1). Lineage (NCBI taxonomy): Eukaryota > Metazoa > Chordata > Actinopteri > Siluriformes > Trichomycteridae > Stegophilus > Stegophilus panzeri. The sequence continues at coordinate 24,971,523 of JANDJT010000071.1, forward strand.
TACAGGTTAGTCATGTCCATTGAGATATCCACTCTATCACTTTATATTTCAAATATTAGCTATATAGCTAGCTTCCAAATCTACACATTCTTTAATTAATTGATTTAAAGAAACACCTGTTTGTAAAAAAAATTGTTGGTAAATTGCAGTGATACAAGAGAAATAATAGACTTCCAAACGTTTGGGGTGGTAACAGTAACTGTGCTTCATCCCACCACTCCACCTTTCAGTAATTTCCTATAACAGCACTACACAGAGTGTTTTATTCCCTACTTAATAATCACACCAGTCCTATTTACAAAAGCAGGTTTGATTTTAAACATACCAACATAACAAGTATTGCAAATTTGCATATACAGTATTAAAATGGTTTCCTATATAAATGTCAGTAATATTAATACGAATAGGAGGTACAAAAAAAAGCTGATTGTTTAAGGAACTATGACTATGTAAGGAACATACATGTAAATTTACCAAATTTATAACGATATTATAGCACATGGGACATTTATATTGGAGACAAGCAGGAGCCTTATGAAGATTAGCTTAGGGATTTCATTATATACAGTATTATGGATAGATGAAACATTTCTATTATTGCATATAGATATTAAAATGTTACTGCATTATAACAGTGATGATTTAGCCAAGTGGAGATTATTAAAGAGATTAAAATTTAATTAGTTTGGTTTATCTCTTAATGAACTGCAACAGGCAGCGCTGCACAAATTAAACCTGCTGGCTTGACTTCTCAAGGAAATGAAATTTCATTTGAATCTTAATCTAATCATGTTCTTTTAATGTACGTTTCCGTTTTGTTTCCAACACTAGAGAGTCTTCATACCTAGTGGCACATTTAGTGCTGACCAAACACTCAGCACAACCTGGAACATAATAGTGTATATATAGCATTACTAATTTGAGAAAAAAAACGTCTTTTTTTCCTTCTTTTTTATACTTTCCTTCTTGAATGGCACTGACTAAATGAGACAAAACACTATTTCTGTTCTAAATAGTAGGAATGTGGACACAAGACAGGAAAACAAGAGTCTTTAACAGGTTTCTTTCCATTTTCAAAAGACCAAAAGTGTTCTCACAGTTCTCACAAATGTGTTAGAAATCCCACGAGGTGCCTCACATATAAAGTGGAGAATGTTAGAGCAAGAGGGTTAAAAAGGTCATTGCAGCTTCTTATGTCAATGAAATAAAATCCAACAAACTCGTTCTTGCTTATTACTCCTAGAATTCCTAAATTAGTAGCTTTTAGTGGCTTTTCTTATGACTTTACAGTATTTGTATGAATAAAATTCAGCCTTAAATTGAGACAAATTTCTCATGGATGGTAAATATGCATGAGACATGAATATTAAGTGGGACTGTAGTGTAGGACAATGCTTCTTGCAATTCTACAAGTGCAATAAAACAACCATGATTCTCATTACATCCGTCTGCATCAAATTAACTTGAATATTATACATTTCATATCCATATCAAGTGCTGGGATATGAGTATGGTTGACTTTATCAGTTTAATTCCAATAGATTAGCCTCTTACTGTCCGGATCTTAATTTCCAGGCTCTGAGCTAAAGCCTTGTGTCTATAAAATTGATATTTTAGAAATACACAAAGTTTCAGGACACACAAAGTTGCCCAGAAGTCTTGCACTTTACTTTACGTCTATATGTTTTTCAGTAAAGGTGTGTCTTCTGGACCATACATGACTGACTGCTTAGCCATTGTTGAAATGTATATTTACCAGAAATGTGAGAGGCTTCACAAAGCACAAAGTGAACTCATATTTCAGCTCCAGACAGCTCAGAAAGCTAGAAGGCCTCCAGGCACCGAGACATTATTCTTTAGCAGTGAGATACAGAAGGCCGATCCAATTCTACCTTCCCATCAGAGATCCCGTACCCCTGACATTTGCATGATAAATGTTCTTCAGTGCGGCAAGACTAGGCCAGGCCAGCCTTGTTATTTTTAATGTACCATTTTATTGCTGAAGTACAGTAAAGGAAAATAAGCCGGCTTGTTCAGCATGCTGGTAACTAACATCAACGCATATACAACATGTTCCATCATTCTTCCTTCAAACGGACTGGGATAGGATTGGCATTTTGAAGATTTGTGCTCTTTGAATAAACATTCCCGGCTTGTGATTCTTCCTATCAATGACGTGATGTGGTTTACAACGATAACTTACTGTAGTTTCACTTCAACCACTGTTATTCCACCTAAAGGCCCAATCAGTGTGGTTTAAATAGGGAATTGCAAGGACAGGCAAGAAAACCCAGAGCACAGAGGTAATTAAGTCATTACAGGATCATTTCCAAGTGGACATAAGCCAGAAATAGGAGGAAATGGCCACAGGCAAGGCTAAAGGCCTGAGAGAGAAGACTGCACTGAACATATACCACTGAGTGAATTTGAGAGCTGGGGTTAGTAGCAGGGTTAATCAGAGCCCAGTCGCAATGAAATTTTGATTAGCATGTTAATATTATAATGGACTTCTTTTCTTTCAGATTAAATTTTGGAGACATGGCTAGAATCATGAATATTTTGGCTGTCTACATGCACAGAACTGGTGATTACTGGTATTTAACATGTCAGAAAAAGATCTCCATTAACGTACTATTACACTATATTGGATTGTATACTCTGCATAACATAGCTTATTTAAAGTAGTACTAAGTATACAGTTTCCGATTTCATAAACTAGTATTGATAAGCAATGGGAATCCCATGGGTTATATAAAATGAAATCATTACACCTTGTTATTTCCTATAGAAGTACACTATATGGCCAAAAGGATGTGGACATCTGACTCTCACACCCATATGTGCTTGCTGAATATCTCATTCTAGATTTAGTCCCCACTTTGCTGTTATAATAACCTCCACTCTTCTGGGAAGGCAGTCAGCGTTCCAGTTCATCCCAGTGGGGTTGAGGTCCGGGATCTGTATAGGACACTCAAGTTCTTCCATTTCAACCTTGGCAAACTATGAGCTCGCTTTGTGCACAGGGCATTGTCATGCTGGAGCAGGTTTGGGCCTCTTAATTCCAGTGAATGGACATTGTAAAGCTACAGCATACAAATACATTCTATACAATTGTGTGGTACCAACTTTGTAGCAGCAGTTTGGTGAATAATCACATATGGGTGTGACGGTCAGGTTTCCACAAGCTTTTGGGCAGTCCGTATGAGACCCACATCACATGTTCTTCATACGATAACAGAATAAGGTATATTTTACAACAACGGCAATTATTTTTCAGGAATTCCTCCTCCAAACCTATCTTCACTGAAAATCGTCCCAAATTTGTAAAGAACAGTTTTGTTCAATTTCCGAATTGTAGCATTACAGAGAAAACCTAGCTAATGTTATTTCACTTCCCCTATTATATATGTATAAGAGAATTTAATTCATATTAAACGTTAACGGCATTGCACAAGATAAAAACTACTCAACCAAATAATGAGAAACCAACAAACCGTCATTAGTCAAACTGAAATAAATCTGCAGTTGAAGTTCAATGCAAAATTCTTAAGTCAGCAGAAAAAAAGCAATAAAACAAAACCTTTTCTCACTGCTTTATATAGTCCACCTGCTTTAGACTCAGAAATGCCACTGTAACAGCAAAAAGATAAACCAGTCTGGATTTCTCTCATCTTATGAGAACTATGGATGGGGATAAAGCTCGGGGTAGACCAATCTACCCTACAATCTGACCTTCTAAAACAATACAGCCCGATTTATGACTAGCTAGTATCGTACTGACAAACATGCCCCTTGAATGAAGGAATAAACCCTGTCCCAAGTTCACATAGATGGCACAGTCCCTGACAGCTCGGGTTACTCACTGTGTGGAATTTGCCATGTTCTCCCATTGTCCGTATCAAGTTCCTCCATGTTCTCTGTTGTCCTCCCACCTCCATGTGGTTACGGCTAAGCTAAATCATCTCTAGATACAAATGTGTATGTCGATGGTGCCAGGGTGTATTCCCACCTTGCATCCATATCCCGTCCCCAGGATAGGCTCTCAGGATAGGCTCACGACCCCGGACAGGATAAAGCACAGACTATAGATGAATTCATTAACGAAGACAAGGACCATCTCCAACCCAAAGTAATAAATACAACAGCAATCCTAAAGGTACCATTCAGAAATCTTCCACAGGATGTATTACGATGGAAGATTTAAAGTCAGTCTATAAAAATCATCTTTTTATAAAGCATTTCATCAGTGTTTCATGATTTCAGCTGGACTTCAAACTCATTTTAAATGACTTCAAATGACAGTGGCCGAGTGTGCTGCAGCTGCTATGAATGCTAAATAGCCTTTCAGATGCTCTAAATGAGAATTTAGCATAGAGCCAAACGCAAAAGTCATTTAAAAAAAAGAAATCACCCTGTTTTGACTGATAATTCTGTGAAACGTGTCCGTGAAGAATATTTTTTCCCAAGTTTGAGTGCAAACTGTTACGAAATCTGCTAATTAAATGAAACCAAAAAGAAAAAAAAAAAAAGAAAAAAGGGTCCGGGAACGTTTTCTGTCATCGCCAAAGATGTTGTAATGCTGAAATTAAAATATAAACTGATATGTCTGGTCCTTCATACTGTTGTCAAGAATCAATATACACAGATCCATCACATCACTGCAATGTATTGTGGAGATAATACCGCACATCAGATCAGCTACAGTGATCATCGTTCATCCCCCAAAAGATCGAATGTTTATCTCCATAACAGTGTCGTGCTCTTTCTAAAGAACTTATTGCACATTTCCATGGCAACATTTAATCTCCAAAATTCAGAGATTCATTTTAGCCATCTGTTAGACCGTGTGTTCTCATGTTACCTTTTTTCTTACAAAGCACAAATTCCCTTCAAATACTGTAATTCCCATACAACAAAACAATCCATATGTGCATGTTATCATAACACTGTCTGTTTGAAAGGCAAGCAGTGTTACTCAGCACTTCAGAATAATATTCTTCTAGCCTGAGTCACATAATAACAAATATTGGCTGTGGTTAGACTGTCAGAAGACCAGCGGGGATAATGATCTCTCTGTGGGAAAACTTTGGAATGTAGCATCCTTCTGGTTTATTGTGTATGTGAGGTTAATGGATGGTGAATAGAGACGAGTATTGAGGCAAATGACGATTGAAAATGGAGCAAAGACTGAAAAGTAAGTAAGTAAGGAAGGAAATAAATGAATACATTTCATTCTTGGTTGAAATGGAAACTTAAAGTGACATCTGGAAAGACAACAGAAATGGAAATCTGAAAATAAATGAAAATTAAATATAATTATTAAAAAAAAAAACAAGTAGAAAGTGACACTTGGGGAACTCTAGACAAAAAAAGGAACAATTATTATTATTATTATTATTATTATTATTATTATTATTATTATTATTATTAGTTTTGTTTTCCCAAAAAAATTAAAAAAGCAAAAATTGTTGACAATTTTCAAATTTTCATTTGCATCTTTGTTTTTTAACATATGTTTTGGATGGAAAACTGGTTAAAAAATAAATAAATAAATAAATAAAAATAGATATATACTAGACAAAATAAAAAAAAGTTTTTTGTTGGAATGGAAATTCAAACTTTTGGAACTCCAGATCAAAAAAACAAAATGGAAAACTAAAGTAAACTAAATTGTACTGACCACAAAATCAAGGTCCTGCAATGACCATCCCAGTCCCCTGACTTGAACCCCATAGAAAACCTGTGGAGTGAACTGAAGAGGAGAGTCCACCAGCGTGGACCTCGAAATGTGAGGATTTGGAGAGATTCTGTATGGAGGAACGGTCTCAGATCCCTCGCCGTGTATTCTCCAACCTCATCAGGCATTATAGGAGA
>JANDJT010000071.1:24996515-25011964 GCA_024331685.1 Stegophilus panzeri
TCCCTTCTGAGTCTGGTTCCTCTCAAGGTTTCTTCCTCATATCATCTTAGGGAGTTTTTCCTCACCACCATCACCACTGGCTCGCTCAATAGGGATAAATTCACACACTTAAAGTCTCTATCCTGTGTTTATATGTTTCTGTAAAGCTGCTTTGAGACAACGTCCATTGTAAAACATGCTATACAAATAAAATTGAATTGAATTGAATTGAATTTTGAAAAAAAAAATTCTGAGACCTCCCCCTGGTGGAATTGTGTTCGGTGCTCTGTTGTGTTCAGAGCTAAAGCCTTTGCTATGTCAGTATACATTATACAACAATATAAAATGACAAATGAGACATTATTTACAGTGTATAATTTTTTTATGTGTTTCTTAATGCTAATATGCACAATATATATATATATATATATGTGTGTGTATATATATACATATATATATATTTTTTTTTTGCGTAGTGCCATTCTATTGGTAGTTTACCTTCCTGTAACTTTACCATAACTACTGGAAAAGCATGCATGCCAAAAAAACAAACAACAACAAGAACAACAAAAAAGCACTAACCAATGAGTGAATAACCATAACTTGTGGAATAGCACACCTTCAGTAAATACAGTAATAAATCTATTGAGATCAAAAGATGAATATGAGACAACGGATCAGAATTTCCGCTTTCGTTTCCTGATATTTACACCTAGGTGTGTTAAACAACTTATAATGTGGCACCTTTTGCAGCAGGCCAACTAATTTTTAGGTGAGCAAAAGTAAATAACAGTCAATATTTCCTTTGATCGGAATAACTGCGTGAAGCCGATGACCCGCAGGCGTCACCGAACTGTTGCATTTTTCTTTTGTGACACATTTCCAGACTTGTACTGCAGCTTATTTGAGCTGTTGTTTGTTTTGGGGCATTTCTCCCTTCAGTCTCCTCTTCAGGAAACATTTATAAAGGAACATTAAGAAACAAACAAATGGGTAAAATTCCGTAAATGCTGGGGTACTATGACTACCGTAAACACGATAACAATCAGGCTAGTGCAAGAACAATAAAACCCACCGCTGCACTGTGCACATGTGGAGAGATGTGGGAAAATAGTCTTATAGTCATAAAAAAGATAAACAAAACAAATCCTATATATCCAAAAAACTTCCGACCATGAGTAGAACCTTCTCAGAGTTTTGTGGAGCATCTGTTCCAAATATTCAGCCAAATGTCCATCTTCTTTGATGTGCCATTTCTAATGGTTTTTTGTGACGCTCCTATGTCCCAGATGTCTACCGTGTTTAGTTTAAACGGTGTTAAAAGACTTAAATTAATGTCAAACGTACATCATTTTAGCCACTTATACCCGAGTAATCATTATGAGGCAGCGGCTAATGGTGTGACCTTCACCTGATTTGTGAATCACCAACGTTTTGTTGTTGGTTTTTTGGGGGGTTTTTCCATTAAGAAAACTCCAAGCATTTACAAATCCGTATACAGTTTTCTGTTTCTCACCTTTCCTAAAGAAGAACACCATTATTTTTCAAGCCGGTAACCGAAATAGCGGTGATGTTGAAACACGGGGGGCAGACAGGTTGATGCAATTGTGGAGTTTATTCGAGGAAAGCAACACAAATCCAGACAAGCAAAGCTGACAGTACAGTGCAGGTCAAAAAACAGACTGCAGAGTGATTAAAAAAAAAAGTGTAGGGGGGGAACAAACAAACAAACAAACAAACAATCGTGGCGCTAAATAAATAATTAGCATCATGTTATTTCCCATCAGCCGGAACAAATCACATGACCGCATGTACTGTAGTCACTTAGCTTCATATGTAGCATGTTGTGTGCGTTTTATGCCACATACTGCTCGTTTCGCTGTGTTTATGATTCTTGTTTTGACTTTAAAGTTAATTCAATAGAAATGAGCACAAATTGTTCTCCGAAATCTTTTTGGTGTCTATACGTCCTCTCTTTCCTGGACATGTCCTCTTTTTCAGAACCTTAAAAAAAGCGTCGAAATGTGAGAAAACGTCCGGGATTCAGCTTTAGTTTTGTTATGATGTGCTTATTGTCTAATACTGCAACGTGTGTGCGAATGTTTGCCTCTCTGTAATCCCCGCCTTCTCGCACACCGATTGGTCGATTATAAAAGGCTTGCAGCAACTATTGGCCAAATACCCGCCTCTTAACCATGAGCTTACTCTCAGCGAACGCTCGAAGGTGAAGCGCTGTTGTGAACGACGTCAAACGGTAGCTCGACAATAGCAGGAAATGACAGCTGTCCTGAGTAGAAACAATGCCCATGACCATATAAGGTCATTTATAATGTCAAGTTATCACATCGCTTCATTTTACATGGTCATACAAATGCGTGACTGATGGCAGAAGGTTCACTTTATTTTATTCCAGTGTAGGAAAAAATGTAAAACGTTAGCAGAATGAAACCAGTTTTAATTAAATAAATTTATGTGATGCTAATAGTGTGTCTTTTTCAGTGTATTAAAGCCTGCATTCATAATAACACTGTTTTGAACGCTATTAAGACCAAGTAGTAATCCAAAAGTAATCAGATTACGTTACTTTCATATTGTGATACTTGGATTACATCACTGATTACATTTTTTTATGAAGTCATTTGTAACCTTCCCGACCCTAGTGCATCACATTCATTGTTTATTTTCCGAGCTAAGCTACGTAAACTCCTGCCAGATTTACAAAAGATTCGTGAACTTTCCAACTTTCTTTGCACTCATATGCGCAGCTTGATAAATGACCACAAATCAGCCATTGTCATTGAACGTGTAGCCACACCCACAAAACTCCATAAAAGACAAAGAGTTGAAACTGACAACTAAAGGGTGAAAGAGCTCTTCCTAAGTAAATGGTAAATGGCGCACTTATATAGCGCTTTTATCCAAAGCGCTTTACACTGTGTCTCATTCACCCATTCACACACACACACTCACACACCAATGGTAGCAGAGCTGCCATGCAAGGCGCTAACTTTCCATCGGGAGCAACTTGGGGTTCAGTGTCTTGCCCAAGGACACTTCAGTATGTGGAGTTACGCGGGCCGGGAATCAAACCTCCAACCCTACGATTAGTGGACAACCCGCTCTACCACCTGAGCCACAGCCGCCCCGGTATTGCATGAGCTACAATCTTCCAGTAACGCAGCTAAGTCATTGCAGCACTTCGACTACCAGACACACACTAACTCCTCCTCCTCCTCCTCCTTCTCCTCCTTTTATAGGGCGGTGTTACTTTTGTAGTAGATATTATTCATCTTAGTTTTGAAGTTACGATCAAGTCCTTAACACGAACGTTCATTACACTGGTGTGTAATTGAAATAAACGAGTGATTTAAACTTGACAGTGTAATCCTTATATAAAATCGCAGCAACTCATCGAGAATTATGTGATTTATACAAAATGCAGAACAACGGTAAATGTATTATAAAATTTCTTCACATCCAGGCTCACTGGTAAAATAGTAAAAACATTTTTTTTTGGTTTTAGAGAGACTGACATTCATACACGGCCTGCAAGATTTCCCAGTAGACCTTCTTTCTGTTTCCTTTTCCTTACACATGACTTTTCCACCCAGTTACTATTCTTTGTAGAACACCAACCGGCTCTCCGGGGGAGGCTGAAAAGATAGAGGTGGGCTAACAATTTGACCTCTTGAGCCCTTTTGTTCCATTATTATGTCACGTTTTGCGATATTTACTTTTATATTAGCTATAAGCATTCCTGCGTGAAGCTTTCAGCACGTAATCTTCGAAGTAGGTGTTTGGTTTGCTTTTACATCCAGCACGGCTCCTTTGTTGTTGCTCGTGTTGTTGTTGTCTTTTCCTTTTAAGAATCTATTTAAATGCTGCATTCGAAGTAAACAAAAGAATTGGGGTGACCCTCATTTTGGTCTCTCATTTTCAAGTGTCAGGACGGCTCTTGGAAATCACTTCTGTGCATAATGTGTTATACAAACGCACCCCTCTTGAGAAAGTGTCAGGCGGTGGGGGGGTTGGGGTAGAGAGAAAAAGAAACCGGCATTACAAGTCACATCGCTGGTCCAATCACGGCGAACGTAGATGAGCGCTGGTACGAGCGGGGTGACCCGATCCTCGCTCGACTCATCTCGAATTGACATGAATATGCAAATCGTGGCTGAGAAAATTAAATGCAAATAGACTGGCACAACAGACAAGTACATCTGATGGAAGGGTTCACATTTTGTTTCAATGCGATTTGTGAATCTCGGGAGCTGTCTGGAATGTTAAACACGAACAGTGCTGCGGCAGCTTGGAAATGATTACGGACGTCTAACGGCAAGTAGAAGAACAATCCGAGGCGCTGTTGTGTTGTTGTTTTTTTGACAGTAGTTTCGGCTGTAACGATGATGAACGACGGGTTTAACTGATTTAACCGATACTAATACGCTATTGTTTCTATAGCAACAGCTCAGTTACAGAGACTTCTACAGTATGATGGACGCTTAGTTCCATGGTTGGGTTGAAGAGAACTCCAGACCACTGTTTTTGAGAGACTCGGCTCTCTGGATATCTCCCATGCTCGAAAAAAAAAGCTTTGACACTTCACGAGAAGTCTGAAAGTGTGAAAATGACCTCAGACTGCAAATGGAATGAAACCCTGTAGACTGTTGCACATTATTTTTGTCATTGCCACTGGGTTCCACTGGGTTTGGGAATCATGGAGGAAATGGTCACAAATGCATGCACTCATTACAATAAAATGTCCACAGTGTCTATTCCGAACGGCGTCATTTCCCATCTGTTCGGTCCACTAAGCAGTGTACTGTTCATGCTTTAAAGCAAAAAGACTTCCAATCAGCCCATACTGTTGTACATGTCGTATTTGTCATCATTTCTCTTTTTACCTTTTGCACAGCGAGGAAACCGTGATTATTAGGATGCATCCAGATTCTCCTGGAACAGCGTGTAGTGTTCCCAGGTGGCCGTCCAGTGTGTGTCTCCAGGGACATATCCACCGCGAATGCACCTGCAACCCTCATTTGGAAATGTTCACTTCATCATTGAGTGTCTTTCCTGTAGCAAACGATTTCAAATTCACTGGCTTTGTAAAAACAATCTACAAATGAAGTATTGGAAAACTCCAAAATCCGAAATAAATCAATGCAAATCTCCCCAACGACTGCGTGCGCCGCCTCTGCGTCTCGGTGTAAATAACCCGACAAGAAAATGGTACTTTATTATTATTATTATTATTATAATTTTTTTGTTGCTGTTGAAAAAAACCCTTTAAATCCAAGGCACAAATCCACGGTGTTTCTGTCAACATAATTAACGAGATTCTAAAAATCAACACCGAGGTTATGAAAAACACATAGCAGAATGACTGAGTGAATTATTTACATTTAATCACAGAGCTGCAGCTTCTTTCCACCCCAGGGCAATGTAAAGCAGAAGGCAGTTCTGACAGAGCTGACAGCTAGACAAGCGATATCACGCAAGAGGACCGACTCGGGGGCTGAATAAAATGAAGAACCTGCAGTAATAATACTAATGCATGGTATTAGAAAGAAACAACTGAATAATCTAGCACGTACTGTTATTTAAATTTAAATAAAGTCAATAAAATAGCACATCTACACCCAAGTCTTAACCTTCTGGTAGAGGCAACCAATACATTATATATATATATATATATAGTTTCTTGATCACGATTATAAACCGCAGCCGTAATTTGAGCTCTTTCAAAAATGAAGACCAGCATCCGATCACGATGCCTTCTGGGTAAAATTTGCTCTCGACTACTGACATCTCCAGTCATGTTGACTTATCCCCTGAGCCTCCAAGAGCTTGTATAACAAATGTCACTCGAGCTAATAAAGTATAGGAACAGGCCATAAGATGGTGATGGGGATTCCCCACAAGAGAGAGAGAGAGAGAGAGAGAGGGATGAGAGAGAGTAAAGGCGAGGGCAAGTCGACGAGGGTGTGTTAGAAGCAGTATTGGAACACAGCCCGGGATTGCTGTAGGACCACTCCATAGAGAGCTGAACTTGAGTACTCAGCGTTATTCATATGTGACCTTCTCAAGCAGTACAAGTGTTTTACACACACACACACACACACACACACACACACGAGTCTTTACTCAGCATAGAAAAAAATTCACATGACCGGTTTAGTATATGTTATGTTTGCTATTGTATTTTGTATTAGGTGTCATATATATATATATATAGAGAGAGAGAGAGAATGTGGTTATACAGTTTTGAAACAAACCTTACTTCCATATAGACACCAGTATCCATCACATCACCATCACTCTCCCGGTCTCCCGGTCTCCCCGTCACCTCTGAATCATGTGCGGCTTAACAGCTTGTTAGCTGTGCCTGTTCCAAGCCCGAGGTAATGAATGCGAATGTGAATACGATTGCATAGTAATTTTAATAAGATGTGTCGGGTTCTCACTTGCCTATCGCCATTGCATCACGCACTCTCCTAACACCTACGTACAGTCCTGAAGGTGTGGGAACATGAGATATAGCTGATGGAGTAAAAGTTACGACTTTCTCCGCAGTTGCATCACGCAGTTCCACACAGTGAACTTACGGAAAAGTTACAGAACTGCTTATTATGGTGGACAGACGGCAGCGCGAATTGTTTTCGACATCGGAAAAAGTTGGATAATATCGAGCATTTACAGCTGTTTGTCGTGGAAACATGTTCGTAACATCTGTTTCAGCTGCAACGGCTCAGTTATACATGAGTAAGAACACTTGTATGTAAAGTTATGAACAGTTAATATCGTTCTGGTTTAAATTGTTCTGAGCCACTGAACATGAGAGGAGTGAATCTCAGTCATGACTGAAAGATTCGCTGATTCAAAAACTGAATTACTTAAAGATTCGCTGATTCAAAACCCGACCCACTTAAACGAATCATTCTTAGGACTGAAAGGTTCACTGATTCAAACGCTGATCCACTGAACACCACGGGAGCGAATCAATCTTTGAACCACTCAATGAAAGACTGAAAGATTCACTGATCCAAACACTAACCCACTGGGCAACAGAAAACTGAATCAAGCACTGATCTACAGAACGAGACAGGAGCGAATCTTGGTTATGACTCCTGATTCCTAATGAATGCATGTGAGAGGAATGAATCATGGTACTGTTTAAAATGATTCACTGATTCAATTGGCATAAATATGTCTTATGTAACATAAACCTAAATAAAATCTGTGTGATATTCATAGATCAGGCTGGTTTGTTGATTCTAGAGTCTGTCTGTTTTATCACAATATCCATATCATAGCATGACATTGGCTGTACAGTTACCAAAAAAAAAAAAAAATCATAAAGCATATCGCTCCAGCCTCTTCGGCCTGAGAACTGAGTGACTGAATATTTTCATCAGTGTTCTCTCTTGTTCCTTTACTTCAGCCTTAGACGGGTTCTCAGAGCCGCACCGAACCGGATGAAAAAACAAGCGAAAGTTCACATTTGGCACGTCCTCTCTTGAGTCCTTTCCAAAGGCAGTGCAAAGGACGATCTTTACACTCCAAAGAGCACTGCAATTGCCTTGAACCCTGTTCAGCTGGCACGCAGGATTCCTTCATTGCCAGCGCAGAGGCGTACACATTCTCTAAAAGGTTCCGGCTGAATCCAGAGCTCGGTGCCTCAGAGGAAAATACTGGTCATGCAGCATGAGTTGATTGTTTCGGGATTTACGTACGCTTTGGTCTGTCATGGTTTAATGAGTGAATATAAAAGCCAGTGAGTTTTAATTGAAATTATTCAAATTACGCTTCGATTGCCAAAAACAGCTCCAACATCAGTACCAGACATCCGCTGTGGCGTATTAGGATTCTGAATCCGAACCAACTTATCAAACTGAAATGTTCATGTGTATTAAATTAAACATCTCTGGCAATGTTTGAAGGCGATAAGACAGATCCGCGGCTTTACATTATTCATTCCAGTGTTCCTCATTATAATGGACACGGAACACACTCCAACACACCTTTATTCATGTGGCAGATGCTTTTATCTAAATAACTTCCCCATGAGTCCAAATGTAATCCAAACAGCTGTGGGATTTGCTATCAAATTATATATGATCCTCTTTTTTGATAAATAAATAAATAAATAAATAAATAAAGTGTCTAATAATATTGTGTCAGTGCTTTTCAGGCATTTCCTGTGTAGTAAGCGCTACACAAGTATTAAAATGTCATGTATTCACATGTTGTATTGATTCTGGTTTCCTGTGATTTTATTTATTTATTTATTTTTTAATTTTTTAATTTTTTTATTATATCTTGTTTTCTCATTTTCTCCCGACATGATGAAATCATTTTCCAAACATCTGGAGATAATGGAACTTTGTTTTTCTGAAATGACAACATAATTAATACAGTTTTGCGGAAAACATTTCCCCTCAGAGCCAATAAATTTAGCTCTGTGGCACACAACTCACAGATGTGAACGTAAGCCTATTCTATTCTACGTTAATTATGTAATTATTCAATAATGATGTAGTTGTTTGTTATAAAAGAGCTTAATTAAATATTGTGTTATCAAGTCAGGAAAACTTTTCTTGTAACTTGTAATGACGAGAATAAGAACTAAATATCAAATGCAGATTTGATAAAATAAAAATAAAAAATCGGCATCCTTCCAAAGTAGTACTCCCAATGGCCGTGTTACAATGATCATAGGCCTGCTGAAAGCTGATTGGTCAGTGGAGGCCGTTCGATGCTTCCATTTGTGGATAATGACCACAGTGGTGCTTACTGGAGGATTCAGAAGTTTTGAAATACATCTGTATTCGATTCCATCAATATGTTTCGCAACAATAAGGTTGTGAAGGTCTTGGGAGAGCTCTTTGCTTTTACCCACAATGAGATGTTTCTTGTGTGACGCCGTTTTATAGACTATCAATTTACTAACCCAGCTGATATTAATTTACACACATAGGGGGTATAATTACTTACAGATTTCAGCTGGTTCCTTGCCTTGGAGAACTGCTTTTTCCTAGCGTGTTCAATACTTTCCCCCGTGTCATTCCACTTTATTACACATAACTTTAATTTTAGACTTTAATGATGTGAATTCTTTATATTTCTGGATTTCTTGAATTAATACTGATGTCTGGTGAAAATTTCATGTGAATAACCTCATTGAAAATATATTTACTGAAACAAATGTTGACACGCCCAATACTTATTTCCCCCACGGTATATGAAAATGCATGGCTTTTAAGACTTAAATTGTCACCCAATGCTAAATAAAGGGTCATTTATAGATAAAGGTCGCATTCAAATACAGTTACTAAAGTGCCAAAAATAAATAAATAAACTGCAACTAAGTGCAAGTGTTTTTAAAAAAAAATGAAAGTGAGAGAGTGAAATAGAGCATTGTCCTAAAATATCCACTGGATAGAGATCACGTAGCTAATTTAGTTGAGAATTGAGACACCGAAGTAAATAATTTAATAAAACAAACCACAGAGAAACAGAGAGCCTCTTAAGCCACTTAGGCTATAAGGAATTCTGCTAAAAGGAACATCTAAAACCTATCTTCTCATGGCTGATGGGTTTTGATACGCACTGTTGTGTGCATGTAATCACGTTAAATAAGATAAGCACCAGCGAAATCGGACACTCTAATATTTAACCTCTGCACAGAGCTCGAACTACTGAAGTCTATCTGACTTCAGGATAAGAAAAACATCGTGTCCTGATCCAGTGTAAGGAACTGTTTCTAATTTATAGCAAGCTTTATAGCAAATACAATTTTCTAAATACATTCTATTTACTCATAATGTTTACAACAACAAAAAGTGTAAAGGTGTCAAATTATTCGAGAAATTAATTTAAATTAAAACTAGGTTTTGGTAAAGATGGGGAAAATTATACATTTGTTGATGCATTGGTTAATAACATTTAATACATTTAATTACTTTGATTGATTTTTCCACATTAATGTTTTCCTGTTGCTAATGTTTAGCTAAAGTTCATAGCAAAAGTAGGACATTTTGTCTTAGAAGTCTAAACTCTCATTGTTGTATCATCTGTACATAGTTTTTGTTATTTTTTTATTTGTTATTTTGCTATATCTATTTATGTTTGTTTGTTTGTTTGTGTTTGACAAATGAATTCCTTAATAATTCATCAGCAATCGATCAGTAATTTCCAGTTTTGTACTAAAAGTAAAACAAGGCTATTGTAAACATTTGAATAAATAAAGAATTGATTAATGAATCAGACTGCCTTCAGTGACTCAGCTGCCTAAATTGCTTCCGAGGTATCCAGGGTTGCCAGATTGGGTTTGTTCCGTTAAAATCTGTCCAGTTAATTACCAACCGTCCCAAACTATAACACAGCCAATTATATCCACCAGCCTGGGGCCTCGTTTTTTCCAGCCTGTGACTAAATGTAACTAAAAAAATAGCCTAATTGGGCTGGAAATCTGACAACTCTAAAACTCTAAAAGCACATTAGGACCTGGCGAATAAACGAAACGCATTACCGCAAACATGGCACACGGCATAATCATGAAATGAACGTCGCAAACATTTCCATATCAAAGCAACGAAGCTGTAATTAGATTAAAACAATTCCAGCGGGTGTATGAAATGACAGGGACGTTTGATTAAACGGATGAATTCATCGCTAATGAGATTTTGTTTGCTGGCAACGACGTAAATAGACGCCCATGTCCATTTCAACAGAGCTGAACGTTTGTCTGTTTATTAAACATCATTCATTAACTGGATAGAGGCAAATAAAAGACCGAACAGTTTCCTGTCATGTACAGTACAGTAATGTCCACTAAATTGTCATCATCATTTATTTCACATAAAACAAACAAACAAAAAAAAAAAACAACCAATTTTTTTTTAGCTACATTGATGAAGCGTCGTCAAAATTTTAAATGAAAATTCGTCAAAATACTTAAATGAAGCTACGTTTGTGAAAGATGAACTTCTGAAAACCAAGAATCCTTTTACGTTTATTACATCTTGAACTGTCGCATTGTGTAGGATTGTGCAATTTTTTTTTTTTTTTTTTATTGAACTCTAACTAGACAAGGGGATTAGACCATGCAAACAAAGTTTAGTTAAACATTTGTGAGGAAGTTGTGATTAGATAAGTATTGGTGAGAACCCTGTAAATTAGTTCCGATGCAAGCAGTTGCCATCAGGAGTCACACAGTTAGTTCGAATCTGTGAAGCGCGGTGGCGGTAGCATCAGTTTTGCTTCTCTGAATAATCCCTCTGTACCTGCTCACTACATTTCAGTGAGTTTCTAGACAGAATTGCGGTCAAGCCATATTCTTGACCTTTTTTTTAAAAAATAATGGATTTAAAGACTTTTTGTTCCTGGAGGTTTGATCGCTCCTTGGTCTTCATGGTTTTTTAATTATTATTTATTTATTTTTGTAGGTATGTTCTCTGAGAAACGTGTAAAGTACCGTAGCATCCACCCACCTCCAACCCCACAAATGTAATATCAGTGTGCTTGATGCAATACAAGCTCTGCAGTTCCTACAGCAGGACGAGCTTAAAAATACACACGAACACAGCTTCAGACGGTAAATAATTTAAAGTGCATGATTTAAATGCACTACTTGTTCAGCGTATCTCCTCTGACCCAGCTCTCTCACTCAGGCTTTCTTTGAGGGCTAAAAAAAAAAAAGTTCAGACACTCTTGTGTATATAAAGGGAGGAAAGAGGATTTCGATGAAAAAAAAAAAAAAGACTGAAACTTTACTTATTAGTGACTGAGCACGGCTGCTGCTCTGAGCACAACAATCACACTCGGGTCCGAGTCTGAACTCTTGTAAGAAAGCGATTCGACTCTGAATCGATTCACTGCAGCAAATGAATCAAATACACTGTATGTTATGTTTTTTTTTATTTTTTAAGAACTGAGCCAAAGGACAGAGCTGTAGAACTGCAGAAATGCCATGAGTTCTGGAAATCTGGAGCGATGAAACAGTCAAAAGGAGAAAATCAACTCTGACACATAAAATATTTTAGACCAGTTATTTGTATAATTATCAAATCGTTTATTCAGCACCATCTCCATGGTTTTGTTTGAATTTTTCTGACGAATGAATGAGTTTTTCAGCCCTACACGCCCTTTAGACGACTTTTCTGTTGGTTTTGTTTTTTTTTTTTGCTTTTTAATTTGTTTAAATATGTGCTGTATGAATCTAAACCAAACCAAATAGCAAATGAATCAAAAGAATCAATTTTGCTCTGATTCTGACTCAGTAAACTGACTAATAAGTGTGAAAGCGCCCTTATTAGTGTGAAACTTTTTCACTATATACAGTACACTCCCGGCTGGTTTATGTACCTTATGGTCGTTATAGCTTTCGTTCCTATTCATTTTCATTTTTCCATTTTTTTTTTCTTTGGTGTAAGAACTTCAAAAAAAACAAACATAAAAAAAAAACAACGGGAGACAATCTTTTATCCAATGTTGATATGAGAGAGAAGAAAAAAAACCCAAACAGATTTCCAGCTTTCGGGTTTGGTGTAATACAGCGCCGAAGTTTCGGACAGGTCTTTAAAATAGCTGTATTTAAATTTCCACACCTTTACATTGTGTTATTTATTAAAAACTTCATACTTTTTGTTCATTTATAGTTATTGAACATCCAAGAAACAAGTTCGTTCCTGTTCTCACTTACGTTATAGCAGCTATAAACAGATACAAATATTATACATTATTTATACTGGCGCTGGGTAGAATAACTGGGAATATAATATATATTTTTAAAAGCATGGGAAAAAAGTGCAAGATCTACTTTGTGGTCATAAGATCTCATTAACCATTAGTGACGTTAGTAACGCCAATGTTTTTTGGGGTTTTTTTGTAGCCCCGTTTTGTAAGCGCTGCATTTGAAGTAATTGATAAATCTGCTGAAACTGCCTTTCCTTTTAGACGCATTCCTTTTAAACCCCGAACAGCAGAGAGTGATTTTTAACATTTATTTATTTATATATATATATATATATATTATTTTTTTTTTGCGTAAATGAGTCTGCAGATGGAGGGAACAATTTGCCTAAGTGCAGTAAAGAATAAATCTCTCGTTCACAAGAACACAGAGAGGGTAAAAACAACATTAACTCTCAGCATCCATTCTGCTGTAGCTGAAGAGCGATTTGATGAACTGCTCGTAAAAGGATGAAAAAGCTTGTTTATTTATTAGAATGCGATTCTACCACGACTCATGATCGTTCACTGTCTGAAGTCGTGTCAAGCACTTCCAGAAAAGTCTCCTGATTCACACGTGGTATTTTTTTACACGTGAACGTGTTTTTCATTTCCCACGTCTCCTTTTCCCGCATTTTTTTATGCGAAGTCATGTGTTATTATGTGTTGTTTTTTTTTTTTTGTTTTTTTTAATATTCGAGTCATTTTAATATGTCACATTTAGCACATTTTTTATTTCGCACGTGATATTTACACGTTTCATTTATTTCCGTGATCTCTTAATATATATTTTTATGTAGTGCTATCAGTGGGATTTTTTTCACATGATTCATTTATTTCATGATTTTTACACGAGTTATTGATTTCGATGTGATCTAATACGATTCATTTATATATGCATGTGCATTTTATTTTCACGTTTTTCATGAATTCCTTCATTTTCACGTGATTTCTTCACATGATATGTTTTTCATGTGATTTTTTTTTTTTTTTTTTATCCCGTATTTTCATTTTAAAATGTCTCACGTGATACCTTTATTTTCACTGTGCGTTTATTTTTCACTGATGATCGCATATTGTTCAAATGTATAACACGGTTTAACATGGTAAATTACACCTTCACGTGTTTTCCACGTGTGATCACATATTATATTCACATACTCACACTAGAGCAGTTAAAGTGACTGAGCCATTTCGTTTAAATCAGCAATACTGAGACAGTCTGTCTGAACACCGGCGCTAGAACCCATCCTGGATATCATCGACATTTTAATCACAAGATGATCAGTAGAGAAACAGAAGAAAATCAATAAAGGTAAAAAGACAAAAACAAATAAAAAGCACATTGCCTCTTGCAGACAAAACTATTCAGATGAAATATAATTAAAAAGTCGAACGATTGGTGTCTTTTAGCTCGAGCTTGTTTCTATCGTATCTCATCCAGCTTTATCAATCAGTCCTTCTTATATCTTGCTGCTCTTGTTCACCGGGTTTTTTTTTCCTGCTGGCACCTGCAGAAATGACAGTGATGACAGCTAGTCTCTTGGGATTGAGAATCGAGAGAGTCTGACAGCTTGCTCTGTATAGAGATCAGAAACAGGACATGGAAAGACATGTATGGACACACATACACACGCGCATATGGACACACACGGGGCCTGAGGGTTCACGGTCGTGTTTGTCAAACAGTCAGCCGGAGTGTGACGGTGCAGGAGGGGAAATGAGAAGCGATGCAAATAAATCACGGTGACTAAACTTGCCACCTGGTCATCACAGACGGGCTCTGAAACCCTGTGTTTCATTTATTTATTTTATTTTAAATGCTTGATATGAGGAATGTTATCAAATATAGCATTATGCTGGGCTAATTTGTATATCAGAGATAATATCACTGAATAAACACAATCTGTGAATAATCAGATTATCAGAAAAACAAAAATGGTCACCTTAACTGGAACTGACACACAGAGACCACACCTCCTTCACTGGAACTGACACACAGAGGCCACACCTCCTTCACTGGAACTGATAGACACAGAGGCCACACCTCCTTCACTGGAACTGACACACAGAGACCACAGCTCCTTCACTGGAACTGATAGACACAGAGGCCACACCTCCTTCACTGGAACTGACACACAGAGACCACACCTCCTTCACTGGAACTGACACACAGAGGCCACACCTCCTTCACTGGAACTGATAGACACAGAGGCCACAGCTCCTTCACTGGAACTGATAGACACAGAGGCCACACCTCGTTCACTGGTAGTAATAGACACAGAGGCCACAGCTCCTTCACTGGAACTGATAGACACAGAGGCCACACCTCGTTCACTGGTACTGATAGACACAGAGGCCACACCTCGTTCACTGGTACTAATAGACACAGAGGCCACACCTCCTTCACTGGTACTAATTGACACAGAGGCCACACGTCCATCACTGGAACTGATAGACACAGAGGCCACACCTCCTTCAGTGGTACTAATAGACACAGAGGCCACACCTCCTGCACTGGTACTGACAGAAACAGAAGCCACACCTCCTTCACTGGTACTAATAGACACAGAGGCCACACCTCCTTCACTGGTACTAATAGACAAAGAGGCCACACCTCATTCACTGGAACTGATAGACACAGAGGCCACACCTCCTTCAATGGAACTGATAGACACAGAGGCCACACCTCCTTCACTGGAACTGATAGACACAGAGGCCACACCTCCTTCACTGGAACT
>JANDJT010000071.1:25021742-25034712 GCA_024331685.1 Stegophilus panzeri
TTTTCTGGTGTGAATGGAAATGGAGTGAGAGAGAGAGAGAGAGAGAGAGAGAGAGAGAGAGAGAGAGAGAGAGAATGTCATCATGTGGGACAGCGGAGGTCCTGATAAAAACTTAATTTATTAATCTGACTCCCGGATTTGATTGATTGATTGATTAGAGTGGCTCGATAAGTGGATTTAAAATATGTTTTGTAACATTGGTACTTTCATACAGTAGAGAGGCTAAAAATGATCTAACTGCTCTATTATGCATGCTTTAGGACTGGTTATGCAAAGGCACTATGAGTGAACCGATCAACAAAAGAGGAGAAAGGACGCTGATCATGCAGACCACCAAAAGCTGAAATGGGAAACCCTAGGCAGCTGAGTGTGTGTCTACGTGTGTGTGTATACCAGTTATTTTTATCCTGACACTACAGTGCAAGAGAGACCCCTACTAGCAATTGCCGATACTGCACATAAAACATGAGCACACAGAGAAGCAGAAGAGGATGGAAATAAAACAGTGACCCTAGATAACTCCATTCATTTTTCCAGATCATGGTTTATTTGGGTTATATCCTTAAGGATATGACATTTGTCCTTTTTTAAATCCTGTCTAAGGTTTATCAAAACGCCCCTCTGAATGATGAGGCTGCACAACAAAACGGAATTAATGACTTCAGAATACAATCAAGCACAATTCAATTAACGGGGATGAACCAAAACCAGGAAATGTAATTACAACCGTAGTTGGAACACAGGTCAATGTTGCAGTGATGGGCGCATTAGCATAGATCTGAGGTCTGTAACAACATGTCTTACACTTTTCAGGTTTGGAAATTTGTTGTTGACACTGGAAAATGGACCCCGGAGCTGATCTCAAATTCTAATTGGGGCTTTAAAGACTGACTAGCTTCGACAAGCACATTCGGAGTAGCATCGGGTTTGCTTATTAGTGGTTAAATCTAGGAGAACGTGAACCCTAACCATGTTTCAGTGTCAAAAATGAAACAGCAACACATGGCTTAACATTACACATGTGGCATGACACGGATTAATAATGCTAATACTCTAAAAGTTAACGACTGCCATGAGCGGTTATGATGAAACCTTGTGATAATACTGTCTCTTGTATTATCTGTACTTTGAAATTTCCAAGGAGTGCACAGGGTGCACAAGAATTTGTGCCAGCAGAGACTGGGATATGATTGTGTCACTCTCAGTGGAGCAGTGATGTTCAAGTGGAGGTGGATCTACAGTTGCAGGAAGACTGACCACTTGAAATTCCAAATCCCAAAGCCAAATGATCCATAACACCAACAGACAGCTCTTCATTTATCCAGAGATATAAAAATTTCAGAAGTATTTATAATTCAAGTCTAAATCTGGTCTGATTGGCTGGAACCTTTTTTCTAGCTCAGCGTTAGGAAGCTTGACATTTCAACTACTTCCAGATGTTCCAGATGAGGAATGCTGGAATTGTGAAATCCATAACTGGTAAGCCTCCAACAACAATACTTTGAAATTCAACCAAACCACAGCGAGAGTTCTGACCTGGACCCGTCTGTACAGCTCGATTCCTCAAGCCAACAAACACACAGATGCTCTGACCTGCTGAGAACATTCGAACTGAGTTCTCAGCACATGCCTCACGACACTTCTTCAAATATGACAGGCCTACATAATTTGCATGATAAACACACAGTCAGGAGGAGGTGAATGAAACACAGCACATTCCCTATCTCATGGAGTCTATCCATGACATCCATGAGATTCCTCATGTTAGAAGTTGAAAGCCAAAGTCAGAACTGCTCTGCAGTCTTCATGGAACTTGTCACACATGTTGCAGCAAATCTGTAGACTTTGTGGAGGATAATTATATTAAGTTTATTAAGAGCTTCAGAAATTTTAGCAGTGTCTGACTTCACTTGGGCAGTCCATCTGTCTTTATATCTTTCCACCATCACCTCCACCACCTCCTCCATGTCCCACCCACACTGGGGTATTCGCCCATTCAATAATTGGCATCAAGGGGTTTTATGTAAATCTCTGAAAATGTTATGATCTAAGGATAACTATGATCCAGTGACAACTAGTTCATCATCTTGTATTATGGAAAAAAAAACTATTATTATTATTATTATTATTATTATTATTATTAAATGTAACAATAATAATAATAAATGAACATGTGCTATAACATTTACGCAGTAATGTATAAGAAAGGAGACGATGCTTAACACTCAACTATTCTCTCAGAACAGGAGTTGACACAAGCCTCCCAGTTTTTATTCCTACCTTGAAAAGCGAGAAGCGCGAAAAACGCCGGGATCCAAACTGCGGGTATCCAAATGCAACTCATCTTTGTACCGAACCGAACCGAGTTAAAGGTCTCCGAGAATGCGCCCAAATTCTGCCCGATTCCGCTCTTACTCGCGTCGTCCTCCTCTTCTCTCTGCTCTCTGCTCTGTCTCCGGTCTCTGACTGCGTTGCGCTGCGCTGTGCCCGACGCGGAGAGGAAAAAGTGCAAATGCGCTTCGGGAAACGGGGGTGTGGAGGGGGCGGGGGGGGATGCGCGCGCTCCCGCTGCTCGTGAACGGCGCGGTGATGGATAGTACTTGATGATGATCATGCTCACGCACCGCACCGAGCAAAACAAACACTTCCATAGACGCCCCGCATTTGTGAAGCCAAATACATAATAATAATAATAATAATAATAATAATAATAATAATGATGATGATGATAATAATACACAGACTGTGCAGCTGTTAGAAACCAAATGCAATCAATACATTTGTTACATATACTGTACATTACAATAGAGGAAAAATTCTTCTTCCCAGAATGTTAGGAAGTTGGGGTCAGAGGTCAGGGTGAGCCATGATACAGCTCCCCTCGAGCAGAAATCCCTGCTGAAAGAAAAAAAAAACCCAACAACAACAACAATAGAAACCTGCAATAGAATCTGTAATGATTTTAATGGTTATAATGGGAATTGTATTGGTTTTAATGGAAACTATAAGGGTCTCTGGTAATCTGTTGCCTTCTATTGGTGGCATGTTATGTCTAGTGGATAACATTAAGCACCAATAATGTTAATGGTTTTAATGGTTAGCTGATGGTTTGTAATGGTATGTGTAGTGGAAACCATTAGAATTTCTGTGATGGTTTCTGTTTGGTTTTATTTTTTGTTTGTTTGTTTGTTTTTCAGCAGGGAGGAGTTAAGGGCTGTGCTCAAGGGTACAACATGGGCAGCTTGAACCCTCAACCTTCTGATCAGAAAACCCAGAACCCTAACCGTTGAGGCACCGCTGGCCGACCTGAACTGGTCTGTATACACACAGATCAAACCCATGACCTTGGCAGTTATTAGTGAAATAAATAAATAAATAAATAAATTAAATAGCTTAGATGGATGCTCTGTCTGAAACAAATGAATTAATTAATAATCATCGTTGTCGTCATAAAGCTTACCATAATTTATTTACCAAAGGTGCCTTAAATACATATTTATTTATTTATTTATTTATAGCAGAGATATACTGCCATTACATTCAACATGTTCCTGCTTATTGCCAAATGTTCCAGAGACAAACTCCAGATCGATTGTGACCCTGACCAGGATAAAGCACCTACTGAAGATGAATGAATGAATGAATTATTATAGAGTGTGTGTGTGTGTGTGTGTGTGTGTGTGTGTGTGTGTGTGTGTGTGTGTGTGTGTTTTGTCTCTGATCAGTCTCTGACTCAGATCAGCACAATCCCTTAAAATAGACACTCATTATGATCTAAATGAATGCTCTGAACAGATTTTTTTTTTTTTTTTTTAGGTCAAGGTCACTTATACGCTCGTTCGGAGAGAACATATTTGCCAGTGTAATTAACTTTTTCAATCCCTTTGAATAAAAGTATGTAGTAGAAATAAATCTATTTCAGTAAAGAACAAAGATCTGCTATGATGTACAACAGGCCTCTCTCTCTCTCTCTCTCTCTCTCTCTCTCTCTCTCTCTCATTTAATATTCATACTCATTATATATGATATCATTTATGTGACTGATCAGCTGTTCAATACATCGTACATCTTTTCTCATTCTCTCATTCTCAGGTTGCACGAGTTCACAGCTCGGTGCTTGAATATTACATACTCACATCGCTAGCAGCTAATTGCCAAAAGATGCTATATATACAATGATTAAGCGTTCAGACTTGCTGACTCTCAGGCCTTTTAATATTTGTGTGTGCTAATGAATTCCTTTAGCTTGCAGGGAAATGTTCAACCTTCAGGCATTGCATCAAAATTAGTTAGAGTTTAAGGAATTGTCTGAGACTGAACTTGATTTATTCTGCTTATAACCTCTGAAAGCCTGCTAAGAAGCATCTGGTGGCCCGTGGAGTTAAAAACCAAAAGAGATGCCTGAAGCTTGTGTTCCTCTTCTATAATATCCCCTGCTGTTGGCATTGCTTGGAACATGACATCCCACACAGTTCAGTTTTGAATTCGGAGAACTTGGCTGTGCTTTCAGATCTTTCAAAGACATGTATTCTGTTTGAGGAATGGAGTATAGCCTTCTAACTACTAATAGACGTCGAAGGATCTCCAAAGACAGAACCAGACGTCATTTGTTCTTCTTGCCATGGCATTTGGGAATCAGTGTCCCCTTGTAGTGAATGAGATAAGAAGCGAGGCACTCCAGTGTTAATTAATGTCTAGGACAAGGGCATAGTGCTTGCAAATCCTGTTTATCTTGGTGGCTTTAATTCATCGATATTTCACTGGAGAACGTTCATAGCCTTGTATTTGATAGCATGTCTTTTTGATCTAAGATAGACGTGGATGAGATTGCATCTGCGCTGTGGATGAGATGGTATCTCTGGACTAATGATATTATCCACTGGCTTTCTGAAGATGGCCGTTACAGATATTATAGTGTTATTAGGTAGTGCAGGCTTTGTAGAGTCTGATTGGGTTTTGAAGGCCAGTTGCCAGGCTTTGCATTGCTGTAACATCTGTTAGGTGGAGTGGGTGCTCTGACATCTGTTGGCTGAGTTTCTGAAATTGGATTGGGTTTTATAGACATTACAGTTTGGGTCATTCTGATGTTATGAAGTGGAATCACTGTTACCATGGTGAAGTTTATGTTTTCCTTTAAGAGCAGGTTAAGAAGTGTTTTATTCCTCTTATTTTTTTTTACCAACCAGCAATTTTTGAATTAAAAAAAGGCATACATTACATAAGTTACAGCTGACACTGGAGACTCCTTCCATAAATGTTAAATAAACATCTCCTTACAGAAAATAATATCAACATACCGTGTCAACCGTTAGACATGGTTTATAATCCATTTATTTGGAGTGTCTGCTCTGCGAAGTCCCGGTGAATGAGCTGTTACTATAGGAACAGATACCTGCTGTTGGTAAAAGTTACCAAACCAAACTGACAGGGACCTCCACTAATAACCTCTTCACAGGTTTTATCTTTCCTTCTGCTTCCTCTCACAGATCCTTCACTTGCTTTAACTGCTTTAAGCTTAAAAAAAAAAAAAACCTTCTTTAACTGTTCCTCTTGCCATCTTCACTTTTTTGACAGCGGAAACTAATCACCCAGCTTCACCTGGTCAATCTATGTTAAGGGTCATCAGGTATCCACATTAGACATTTCTACTCTTCAGTTATTAGATTGTTAGTGGTTTTTTTTTAGATTCTGACATTATACATGATATTCTGAGATTTTGCTAGGTATTAGAAGTTTGTGGGGTTTTGATGGAGTATAAATGGGATTGAAGATGGAAGGAATTGTTCAATATTCATACAGCTGAGGTAAAAAAGTTTACATACACCTTGCAGAATCTGGAAAATGTTCATTTATGTTTTTAAATAAGAGGGATCATAATTTTTATTTTTTTTTATTTAGTACTGCCATGAATAAGCTATTTCACATAACAGATGTTTACATATAAGACACAATACTAACTATCATAGTTACAGAAACTAATATCTGACCAATAATCGAATAGTTCTGATAACATATTAGAGATATTGTAGAATCGAACTCATTATTGTAGAATATGTTAGGTCTGACTGGATAATAAAAGGGTATTAAAGATGTCAAATCTGTTTGGGGTTTGGAGATGTTATAGAGTCTGATTGGGTATTGAAGATATTCAAAAGTCTGATTGGGTATTGGAGACTTTATAGAGTGTGATTGGGTATTAGAGACATAATGGAGTCTGATTGGGTATTGGAGATGTTCTAGAATCTGACTAGGCCTTGGATATGTTCTAGAGTCTGATTGGCTATTGGAGATGTTACAGAGTCTGATTGGGTATTGGACATGTTATAGAGTCTGATTGGTATTGGAGATGTTACAGAGTCTGATTGGGTATTGGAGATGTTACAGAGTCTGATTGGGTATTGGAGATGTTACAGAGTCTGATTAGGTATTGGAGATGTTACAGAGTCTGATTGGGTATTGGACATGTTACAGAGTCTGATTGGGTATTGGAGATGTTACAGAGTCTTATTGGGTATTGGAGATTTTACAGAGTCTGATTGGGTATTGGAGATGTTACAGAGTCTGATTGGGTACTGGAGACATTATAGAGTCTGACTGGGTATTGGAGATATTCTAGAGCCTGAATGCTACTGTTTGAGAATTTCCAGAGCCTGGGATTGAAAGTTCTTCTCATAGTAACCTTTATGAAGTCTGCCTGGATATTCTGAAGTCTTATTAGGTATTAGAAATAGCCATTGGTCTGAATGGTAATTGGGAGCATTCTGGGAGTGAGTATTAGGAAATTTCTGGAGTCTGACTGAGTATTTGGGATAACCTGCTACTCTCTTCACCAACTCCAGCTGCTATAACATCTGCTTTGTTGTTCTATGATCAAAAGAATCTGCTGAACAGTTTAGTCTCTCCATCTGTATGCCAAAATTACCTCTGTAATCAAATTCACGCAGCCTATAACATGTGCCTGATTTACATCTCGACAAAGTCGTGTCATGGAACCAAGTGACTAACAGCTGCTAAAATCCTTCACCTATAACTACGTGTCACCTAGATTTGGAGAATAGCAGCCAGTGACTAAGTCCTACATTAAACAGATGTAGGTCTTTTCTTCCCTTAAGGGCAGGGACCATGTAATTTGAATTTAACACAAGACTTATTCTCTTTAACTTGGAGTAAAGTTAATTTTATTTTTACAAGGTCTCTGTGCAGCACGCCTTTCATTTGCTGATGATGGTGAGGTATGATCATAGACACCTGAATATTATTATTATACTTATTATAATTCTTATTAATTCTCATAATTACACTGAATGTTGAGTTTTCTCTGGAAGTGTCATGTCATAGCAAACTCCATTTCCCAGAATGCATAGCAAACTGCAATCAACGACGACTACAAATCCCAAAATAACACACAGACACATCACCTTCTGCTGAGGACTAAGCAGACACAACTGTTCCCAAACACACTCACAATCATACGACACTATATAAGAGATTGTTCAGTAACTATGTGTTTGTGAAGTTATACGCTCAGTTGTATTGTCTCTGTCATTTACCAAGCCTTGCTATTGTGTTGTTATTCTGGTTATGATTCTGCTTTATCCTGGACCTTGATTTCTGCCTTACCTGCTCTAGCCTGTTTACCTGATCGCCTGACCTCTGCCTGTCTTTGTTGTTGTTTTTGCCTTGCTCTCTGGATTATACGCTTTTCAATAAAGCTCTTAACTGCGATTGCATCTGTCCAAAACCTTATTACATGACAGATTACTTCACCTACACCATGGATGCAACAGGAGAGGGAGGGATTTTTCTACCAGCATTTGATTCCGTGCATTTTCCCCAGTGGTACCACCTGGATGTTCCGACTCCCTTCGATGGCTTTGAGGAATATTCCGAATGTTATCTTCTGCAATGCCAATTGTATTTTACAAGCCTGGTAGACCCCAAGCCCAGAGAAGAGCAGTGGCTGGGATTCATGCTGTCCCAGCTCACTGGCTCAGACCGAAGTTGGGCAGAGTTCCTGATTACTAAGAGACCCAGTGAGCTTCGCAGCGTAACCCAGTTGGTAAAACTTTTGGTTCAGGTGTTTGGAATGCCAGATATTAAACCCAACCTGGAAAAGATGTTAGGGAGGCCCAGCCTGACAGACCAACCCACTCAGACGTTCACCACGTATTATGAGCTGGCCGACAGGACAGCCTCCACAGCTCAGCCCCAGCCTTAGGTCGAGATGGCAGCGATGGAGGTAACACAGGCGTGCAAAACAGAGGGATGCAGTAAAGAAGCCAACCTACAGTGTCCAACATGCATTAAACTTATATGAATCATATTACTGCTCCCAGAAATGTTTCAAAAGCAGCTGGCATACCCACAAACAGTTCCACAAGAGAGCAAGAGCAGAGCTCCGGCCACAGGTCAACGTGGTGACCTCAGCTCCAGAGCTCCAGACTGAGATCCACGAGGTGGTCTCCCCTGCAGAGCACCTGCTGGAGGTCAACGTGGAGACCTCCTTTCCAGAGCTCAAGCCTGAGACCCACGAGGTGGTCTCACCTGCAAAGCTCCTGCTAGAGGTCGACAAGACGACCCCCCAAGACATGTTCCTGTCTGAGGCCAATGTGACGTCCTCCCAAGTCATGCGTAAGATCTTTCCACACCCTCCCTCCCCTACTGTGGATCTCCTTCATCCTGTAGAGTCAGCTGAGGACATCGCTCTGCCATCCTGCTCTGCTGAGGATGTCATTCTGCCTCCATGCTCCACTGAAGATGTTGCTCCTTTTCTCTGATTTGCACTGTATGTCACTCCCCCTTCTTCCTCCACGTAGGACATCACTCACCCTCATGCTTCGCAGAGAGCATTGCTCCCCCCTCTGGCCTCTCAGAAAACTTCTTTCCCATCTGGCCTCACAGAGAGCATCTCTTCCTCCTCTAGCTGCATGGTGTACATTGCTCCCCCCACGGGCTCAGCCTTGAGCTTTGTTCTCCCCACTGGCGGCATGGTAGCCATCGCTCCACACTCAAGAAAGGCAGACGAGATGGCCCACCAAGTTAAGCCCCTGTCTGAAGCTGACAACACAACTTCCCATGCCTGGGTATTGCCTAACAACCCCAGTGAACCTGCCCTAGCCTCATGTCTGTACCTCAGCTCCTCGAGGAACCTGCTACTTGTTGAACAATGCATGCCTGCCTCGGGACATGAGGGTCTGTGTGCATTTTGGCCAGATGGCCAGGACCGCTGGGGGAGGGAATGTTTTCTGGCACTTTGGGAGAGGCACCGTTGGGGAGGGTTCTGTCATGTAATGGCAAACTAGCGACTGCATTTCCCAGAATGCACCACAAACTACAATCATGGCCAATGATGACTACAAATCCCAAAGTAACATGCAGATATGTCACCTTCTCCTGAGGACTAAGCAGACACACCTGTTCCCAATCACACTCACAATCACACCACAGTATATAAGAGACTGTTCACAAAGTCAGCACTTTGGGGCAAGATGGCTGTGCACACAGATGCTGTGGCTTTGTGCTCCCCACAGAGGTGTTTTTTTATTTTTTTATTTTTTTTTTTATTAAATAATGTTAATAGTGTTTTTATTATTGACTATCATTGTATCACAAATGAGTGTGAACACTTACTACAGTCGCTAGAAGCTGCTACAGATCGGCTCAAATTACACTGGTGGCCCAAGGAGAGGAAGCAGAAGAGGGGTAAACAAACAGGCCTACTAGCGAGACTAAGAGTTGTTCCACATAAAACCCCTGTCCCTAGTGTCTTTCTTGCGAATACTAGATCACTTACCAATAAAATGGACAAGCTTTGACTGGACATTGTCACACATGAAACTATAAAGGACTGCATCCTTCAGATTTTCTCGGAGACGTGGCTGAACCCCAGCATACTGGACACTGCAGGTGAGCTACCAGGCCGTACAATACATTATGCTGACAGAACGCTCGAATCTGGTAAGAAAACAGGAGGAGGACTTTGTGTTTATGTTAATGATTCCTGGTGCACTAATTCAACTATGATCAATAAGTTTTTCTCTCCGGATATGGAATATTTAATGCTAAGATGCCGACCGTTTTACTTACCCATTGAATATACAGTTGTGATTGTCATTCATTAGGACTAATTCCCTCCATATGCAGCTGGTTACTGGACTTTCTCACCAAATGCCTCCAGTCATTGCGGTTGGACAAGCACACATCCTCTACCTTAACTTTGAGTACTGGTGTGCCACAAGGATGTGTGCTAAGCCCCCTTCTTTATGCACTTTTTACCCATGACTGTCAAGCTACCCACGAATCAAACATTCTCGTTAAATTTGCAGATGATACAACCGTCATTGGGCTCAATTCATAGTATAGTAGGCAAAGTACAACAATGCTTCTACTTTCGGAGAAGGCTAAGGAGAGCTAACCTCCTCCAGAAGCTGTTGGTCAATTTCTATAGATGTACTATAGAGAGCATTGTGACTAACTGTATGATAGCCTGGTATAGCAGCTGTACTAAAGCTGCTAAAAATGCCCTGCAGCAGGTTGTAAAACAGCACAGGACATTGTTGGCATTGATCTGCCATCACTTGAACACCTTCATAAGACTTGCTGTTTGAGAAGGAATGTTCTTACATTATCAAGGACATCACTCACCCTTGTCATAACTTGTTTAAGCTCCTCCCATCAGGCAGGTGCTTTAGATCAACCCGTTTACGCACAAATAGACTAAAAAATAGATTTTTTTCCCCAAAAGCAATAACTATGTTAAACTCTGATATTTCTCTGTCTGACCATGTATAATAAGCTATGATGGCAATATGTGACTCATTGTTCAATAATATGTGCAATAATAATTCATGCCGCTATATACTTGCGCAGTAATAATCGTGTTGGTTATTTATACTCGTGCATTATATACACTGCATATATTCTGAGCAACTTTGAATATTTTGTATGATGATTCTGTTTCCTTATTTTTTATATTGCATGTATTTATTGTATTGTTATGCTAATCATTCGTATTTATGAACTATTTTACCTTGTATTTATTTAACTATTGTATTTTAGTATATGTATTGTTAAGTACTTGTACTTTGTTTTATTTTAAATGGTCATTTTTCTTTTATATCTAGATTTCAAATGCAC
Source organism: Stegophilus panzeri (assembly GCA_024331685.1). Lineage (NCBI taxonomy): Eukaryota > Metazoa > Chordata > Actinopteri > Siluriformes > Trichomycteridae > Stegophilus > Stegophilus panzeri. The sequence goes on from JANDJT010000071.1 coordinate 25,032,879, forward strand.
CTTTGTGGTTGTCACGAGAGTAATTTCACTGTGCTACACAATGACAATAAAGTGCTTGCTATGCTATGTCTTTGCCAAGTAATATGCTCAGTTGCGATTGTCTCTGTCATTTACCAAGCCTGGCTATTGTGTTCTTATTCTGGTTATGATTTACTCTGGACCTTGATTTCTACCTTACCTGCTCTAGCCTGTTCACCTGATCGCCTGACCTCCGCCCGTCTTTGTTGTTTTTGCCTTGCCCTCTGGATTATATGCTTTTCAATAAAGCACTTAACGGCAATTGCATCTGTCCAAAACGTCATTACGTGACAAGAAGGGACTGCATTAGTGTTGAATAAGTACTAGTACAATACGCTGAGAGATTTTCTAAATTTGCTGTCATCCTGGAAGCTTTAAATAATATATTCAGAAATAATAACTGTCATGTTAGTAAGTTGGTGTTTAAGAGATAACGGTCTTACCGTCAGGTTTAACTGGTAAATTGAAATGCACACCCGTTCCATACAAAATGCAGAAAACTATAAACGCCTAGGAGGCAGACGGTAAATGAAAGGATGTCTCAAAGGATGTCTGGTGTTGATTTATTTTCTGTAACAGCAGCTCTGACAGTGAAGTTTTCTGTAAGGAGATGTTTATGGAAGGATTCTCCAGTGTCGGCGCTATGTAACACTCAGAGGTAAAGCTGTACCTTTAAGGTTTCTTCAGGACAGAGGAGATGCGTTTTCTTGGTAACATGACAAGTTGCTTTTTTTGTCTTATTAACTTCAAGAGAGAAAAATAGAAAGGCTGGTGAAGGAACTAACCTGTTTCATGGACATTCTATGACATTAAAAAACTATAAAAAGTTCAAAAGTACGAGTTGTTGTTCAGTAATAAATGAAATAAAATCATAATTGTTGACAAATTGCTGTGGTAGAAAAGGAATAAAGCACTCTAGGGTGTGAAGTTATAGCAAAATAAATCTTTAGAATGAGAAAGAGAAGCAGCCCATACAAGAAACACTCATGGTTATCTATTTACAGAGCCCTCCACTAATATTGGCACCCTTGGTAAATATGAGCAAAGAAGGCTGTGAAAAATGTTCTTTATTGTTTAACCTTTGGATGTTTAGTTTAAAAAAAACTGACAAAAATACTTTTCTCATGGATATCAAACAATTGCAAACACAACACAGGTTTATCAAAAAAAAAAAAAACAACAACCAGGAAGTCCATGGTTATTTCAGCAGGACAATGCCATGCTCCATTCTGGACATGCTACAGCAGCGTGGCTTTGTAGACACAGAGTGTGTGTGCTTGACTGGCCTGCCAGCATTCCAGATCTGTCTCCTATGGCGCATCATGAAGAGGAGAATCAGACAATGGCGACCAAGGACTGTTGAGCAGCTGAAGTCTTGTATCAAGCAGGAATGGGCAAAAAATCCACTTGCAAACCTGCAACAATTATCCTCAGTTCCAAATGATTAAAAAGAGTAATTAATTAGAAGGATGATGTAACACAGTGGTAAACATACCTCTGTCCCAACTTTTATCGAGTGTGGTGAATGCGTGGAATTCTAAATTTGTTTATATTTTACAAAATGCAATTAAGTTGGTTAATGAAAACACTGAATATCTTTTCTTTGTACTTTTGTCAGTTAATTAAAGTTTCAAGAGACTTGACAAATCACAGGTTTTAGTTTTTATTGCATTTTAGAAAAAAAATCCCAACTTTTATGGAAATGAGGTTGTAGTACATGTGGGTGAATAGGAACAGGGAATTGTTCAACCGTGACTTCCTGTTTCACAGGGGTATAAATATGAGGTAACACATAGGCCAAATTCCCTTAGTCATT
>JANDJT010000071.1:25139601-25150330 GCA_024331685.1 Stegophilus panzeri
GAGAGTGAGAGAGACATCGAGAGAGAGAGAGCGAGAGAGAGAGAGACATACATTGAGAGATCGAGAGAGAGAGACATTGAGAGAGAGAGAGAAACATCGAGAGAGAGAGAGATCGAGAGACAGAGACATCAAGAGAGAGAGAGAGACATTGAGAGAGAGAGAGCAAGAGAGAGAGAGATCGAGAGAGAGAGACATCAAGAGAGAGAGAGAGACATTGAGAGAGCGAGAGAGAGAAAGAGAGCGAGAGAGACATCGAGAGAGAGAGAGAGATCAAGAGAGAGAGACACAGCGAAAGAAAGACACACACACACACACACACACACACACACACACACAGAGTTTATGGCTTGTGAGAGTTAGCGCTCACACGACACGACGTCCAGTAAATCATCAGCCTTCAGAAAAGTGATATTTTGTAAAGAAATCTTTAAAATGTGTTAGAAAATAAATAAATAAATTGCCATGTCATGTTTATTGTACAACTTTATAGCAAACATTACAAATGACCACACACACACACACACACACACACACACGCGCGCCCTTCATCCGCCCTTTCACTGGAGGATAACGGACTAACAGGACAGACTGTAGCACATGGCTGAACGATACACACATAACACACTCACTGTCTGTGTGTGTGTGTGTATGTGTGTGTGTGTGTGTGTGTGTGTGTGTGTGTGTGTATGTATGCCTGAGCAGAAGAGCAATAGACAGATAATAGGGCAATTTGCAGTGTACAGATGGGGTCTGCGGCCTTATACACTTTCCATCCTAAATTACCCTACACACACACACACACACACACACACTTATAAAGTGACACTGCAGGTAAAAACATGTAACCATTGATGCATCACACTACGAGCACAGGTGCTGCACTCATCTGTTTTTGGGGAGATTTGAGGGTGCCAATATTTTTTTTTTGCAAAACAAAACTACAGTTACACTACAGTCTCACTACAGTTGATTATTTTCCGATAACAGCACGTCTCCGAGTGTTTTATTGCTCTTAGCACAGCGGCGTGTGAAGGATTACAAATTTGTATTCATTACAGAACGACACATCATACTTTTTTTCCATTTATAGTTACATTTAATCTTGTTCTTATGTTATAGCAGCTATAAACATTCTCTCTCTCTCTCTCTCTCTCTCTCTCTCTCTGTCTCTCTCCCCCCTCTCTCTCTCTACCTCTCTCTCTCGCCCCCTCTCTCTCTGTAGTGAGGAACAGATTTGAGACGGATCCGAGAGGACAGACGGTCTTCTTGTGGCTCATGAATTACATATGGCCGCCTGATGGAGTAGAATCACTGACACATCCTTCTGCAAAATTCGTCTTTTTTACCCATGTGACAAATCCTCAGATTTGTCACACACACACACACACACACACACACACACACAGGCACGTTTCTGCTATTCATTCTGTTATTACGCTTCTGATTTCATCATATCCTTCATTACTTTGTTTGTTATTTGAACTAACTAAATCAATAAATAGATATTATTAATAAAATAAAATACATAAACAGCACAAACTTAATAAATAATTAGAATTTGAAATACAATGAAAATAATATAAATTGTACTTTTATAAAAACAATACAATAATATAAAATAAATATAAAATGTATATATATATATATATACATATTAGTATTACTTCATAATATTTGTTTGAATAAATAATGTTTTTATATTATTTATTATAAATAATATTAAATTAAATCAATACACGAATAAAGAAATAATGCATTATACACATAATATACATATAACATAACTGTACACAGTATAAATAATATTTACTTAATGAATGAATTAAATATATAAATAGATTATATATAAATATCATATCTTTCAGTTTTTTTTTTCCTGTTAGATTTCTTGCTCTATTTTTTTATAGCCCATAATTTCATCCCACTTAGGACAAACGTTATTTTTCGCATCCTCTAATTATGCCTAAACTTTTATTATTATTTGAAGTACGTATTTCAAACTTTTGCCGCCTTTCTAGCTGTATGCTGGCACTCTGGGAATCGACTTGCCAGCTTTATTTCATCACCTTTACTAATTATTTCATCACCACAAGTCTGTTATACGATTAGTCAGGACACTGTTGGGTTTCTGTCCGTAGAGTGTCATGACACTGTATACAAGTGCCACAACAAAATTACACCTAGTAGGCTAGGTCAAATAATAATAATAATAATAATAATAATAATAATAATAATAATAATAATAATAAATGAAATAGGAAACTGCAAATTCTTAAAGCCCTGAGTGTCGACTTTCATATGAGCCATTAACTACTACTGTGGAGTGTGACATCACAAATAAATTCAAATAACAGGCACAAAGTCCATGTTTTGACGTCTGGTAAAAAAAAGAGTTAAAGTTACACAGGAGAGTCAGATTGTAGATTATAGTAGATTATTGTGGATTGTAGGAGTAGATCCTAATTTTGTACGAATGATTGGCGCGATTAAAAAGTGCTAACCACGCCCTCGTCCTGACCTTTAACCTTTTAGAACTCCTTTTTTTTTTTTTTTTTGGAACAAATTGGGGTAATTTGTGAAGATGGTGTGAATAAGATGAAAGTGTTCGCCTGATGTTTACACAGTGATATGGATTTTCCGTCAAAGAGACAAGGAAGAAATGAAAGAAGAAAGAGAGAGAGAGAGTGAGAGAGAGAGAGAGCAAGAGAGAGAGAGTGAGAGAGAGAGAGAGAGAGAGAGAGAAAGAGAGAGAGAGTGAGAGAGTGAGAAAGAGAGAGAGAGAGAGTGAGAAAGAGAGAGAGTGAGAGCGAGAGAGAGAGAGAAAGAGAGAGAGCGAGAGAGAGAGAGAGTGTGTAATTTGTTCTGCTCTCGTTCCTTGGCCGGTGCGACGGTGTACGATCGGTTCGGAGCTGTGAGCGATGAAGAAAACGACATTAGCAGCGGTGTGAAATTATTACCTGGTGTATTTTTAGAGCACTGCAGTTGAAATGCTTTATGAAGAATTTCCGTGTGTGTGTGTGTGTGTGTGTGTGTGTGTGTGACATCCATTTGTGGCATTTAACACATTATATGACCTACATATACCTTATAAGTCAGACATTAGGGACCAAATATCTGTGTCCGTATCTGTACTTGGATTTACACCTAAAGTGGGTGTGGCCTAAACCAGATTTTTTTCAAATAACTCTCAATTACAAGCTCATAGATTCAATCCTAACTTCAACATCCTGTCCGGTAGTGTCCCGATCCCCTACTTCGTGCACTTCAAAGTGCTTTTCACGTCACATCGTCAATTAAAAAGCACAGACGTAGCCGCTAGCGCGATTAGCCGCTAACGCTGAAGCGAGTTTCCACCTCGTTTGACTCTCCTCAATCATTTATTCATATGTTTTTCTCTCTCTCCCCTCCCCTCGACCCCCCCACATCCCCACGACATGAGATGTCTTTGCTGCCTTTTTTTTCCTCCCTCCTTCCCTTCTCGTCCTTCCTCTTCCTCTCCTCTCGCTCCCACTCATGCCCTTTAGGAGCATTCCTAATGGTCTTTTAATTTTTCGAAGCGGTTATTTTTAGCTAAAGATAATCGAGGTGGAAACTCCCATCTGTCCCATGTACAGGCCAGCTGCTCTGCTTTTCATTTTCAGCAGGATAAGAAAATAAATAAAATAAAATAAAATAAAACACACAAGTGAGTGAAAAAAAAGGGTTTTAGCGTGACGGCGTGGGGGCGGCTGTCGCTAAACGCTAGCTCAGAGCAGAGCAGATGTTTTGAGCTTTAGGTGTTTAACACGATATCGCGTGATATTACATGCTTACAGCCATCAATCTGTTTCCTGGATGTTTCTCTCATTCCTGTTTTGCGGTTATGATTTCTGTCCAAATCCGTGTCTTGATAACGGTTTAGCCGCTGCGCAAAAGCAATGAGGGATGGACTGAAACTAAACGAAACGAGGACGGTGGCTTGTCTGTGATATTTCTGAGTCAGTGCGTACAAGTGTGTGTTTACAATTGTAAATAAAGGGAAAAAAATTGACATTATTGTTACGTTAAGAGGCATCAGTGCAGGACCTAAAAGTTACGCAACTAAGCTAAGTCTTTCCTCAAGGGTCCACGCTATGCTATACTACGCTATGCTAACACACACACACCTCTCCAATCCATCATCTCTTCCGCCACTAAGGATGGTAGAATTCCTCCGCTCGTGTCCTCACGTCTCGCTCTGGTCATGTCCTCGTTAATTCGTCCTTCCTTTGCTCTTCCTGTCCCGCGCCTGCCCGTTAATGGCAGCAGATGCAAAATTAATGGCACTGGCCCCAGAGCGAGAGTGACAGCTGAAGAGGAATGACTCTGAGCTCAGCATATAATCTCAGTGAAGATGCAGATGAAGAGTTAGCATGTTGCCAGGAGTAAGCGGAGTTCTCAAATCAGCGATGACTTCTCAAGGGTCCCTCCAGGATTTCGCGGTCGCAAAAATCCAAGAAACGCTGCAACATTCGGAGTTACCGCAGATTTACGGCAGATTCGCGCCGAGACCCAGTTCAAACGAAGCCCCTACGATTCACGCGCGTCAAACACGAGTACAGCTAAAAAAAAAAAAAAAAAAAAAAAGGTCTCGTTTACCAACAAACATCGCTGCGAATGACCTCGCGGAACAATTTCGTGCGATTGCGATTTCGCCAGTTCGAGTAGTTTTCCGCAAAAAAAGAGGCACAAATAACTCAGCAAATCTTGAAAAAAGCTGCAGCAAAATCAAACATTTTTTTTTTCTCTTTGATTAAACTCTGTGAAAGCCTGTATGGACCGTCTTAAGCTAAAATAAAATCCGATCTAATATTAAAAATGCGAGAGATGCCACATAACGTATATTCACCAATTTTTTCTTTCAGATACTCAGAAAAATAAAGCGCACACGCTTTCAAATGCCAAACGAATCCAAACCGACCGTTCCGATTCTCAGAACGTGGGATCTCGCGGCGTTTCTCATGAACGAACGAGACGAAACATTTCAGATGCTAATTCAGCTCGGTTCTCATGACATTTGAAATGGATTTTAATTTCTCACGCTGACGCAGCTTCGTCGTCAGCCATCTTTGGCCACCGTAGCACTAAAGACCAAAGAATTCTTTCCCAATGTACGATTTATACAGTCCCCCCTCCCGCTTGTAAAATGTACAGTTTAACATCTTCTCATTGGTTAACGTTCTTTCATGCAAGATCGTGCGTTCATGTTCGACATTCGCTCATTTTCACCCCAGTCTGATATCAAGCATCACGTGAAACGTTTCTGTCTACACATAACCCAATCCCTCAGGGTAAAACTGGAGGAACCCTGGGGTCCCAGAACTGTCTCAAAGATTGTTAAGTCACTTCCCCCTCAACACCATCCAAGTGTGTTACCATGGCACCCTCTGAAAACCTTGAAATTTGCTTTTCAAATTTGTCTCAATCGGGAGATTGCAAGAAAATCTCAAATTCTAGAAAAACGGACAGAATGGAGAGTCCCGTGCCTTCTTCATGCTTCTTTCACGTAAATGAACTGGGAAGAACTTCTTCAACTACATACTAACAGCTAGTCCAGAAGCTAGCGCTGTTAGCTGGCTAATCAGAAACACGTCTTCGTCGACTGGTCCATTAGGATTGGTCGGTGGAAATGGAAATCCCGTCAATTCATTTGAAATTTGTTTTTCATTCCTTCATCAGATTTATTTAAGCCTTCACAGTATCTACCTTGACCTTGAAATCGAACATTCAGCGATCGTTCCCTGATTAGCAAGCTACAGTAACTTCCAGAAAAGTAGCATAGCTTTACTCTTTTTTTTTCCTTCTATTCCATGTGGACTAAAATCCAAAAATAAATAAATAAATAAATAAAATACACCTCAGCTAACTCGCTGTATCTTTGGGATTGGAAATTTTGAGATATTGACTAAATCAGATTAATTAGTATAGCGGCACACCGTAGCGGGTCACAGGCCAGAGAGAAATCAATGAACCAGCAAACAGGACAGTCAACAAAACCTCAGGCGTTTTGGTCATGTTCCAGCTTTTCTCCAGTTTTGTAGCTTTGCTCCGTCTCCATGCATCGATTCTGGAAAGGAACTGTCAACTATCATATTTTTTTTTTTTTTAAATGCTAAGAAGACCAATTTGTCCAGTTTAAGATATAGATCGGTGGAAAGAAGCAGAGCTCCAGGATTTCAGGTGTCTAAGATGGTCTAAGTGCCAAGCTAGATTTATTTATTTATTTATTTATTTGCTGGAATGATGTTCTTAAAGGACGGAAAGGTAGGAGTGATATTCAATTCAAATCAGTTTTATTTGTATAGCGCTTTTTACAACGGTCATTGCCTCAAAGCAACTTTACAGAAACATATAAACACAGGATAGAGATTTTAAGTGTGTGAATTTATCCCTACTGAGTGAGCCGGTGGTGACGGTGGTGAGGAAAAACTCCCTAAGATGATATGAGGAAGAAACCTTGAGAGGAACCAGACTCAGAAGGGAACCCGTCTTCATCTGGGTAACAAATATCTAATGTATTTCCAGTGTTATATCTAATATATTTCCAATGTTTGGCAGGAAACCGTTAGATAACTCCATTACACACCATGTTCTCCTCAGAGCTCCAGTACAAAACTAGAAGGAAACATCAGATCCCCAACGTCTCTCAAAGTATTGACTGGATTTAAGGTGAAATTCTGAAATAAAGGAGGCAGCTGAGAGCGTTCCATGTTCCGACTGGGACAGACGAGGGGGTGTTACGGTGGCTTAGCAGTTAGCACTGTTGCCTCGCACCTCCAGGGTTGGGGGTTCGAATCCTCTGGGTTTCCTTCGGGTACTCCGGTTTCCTCCCCCAGTCCAAACACATGCTTTGTAGACTGACTGGTATTTCCAAATTGTCTCTAGCGTGTGAATGTGTGTGTAGTTGTGCCCTGTGATGGGTTTGAACCTCGTCCAGTGTGTCCCCCGACTTGTGCCCCAAGTTCCTTGGGACAGGCTCCAGGCTCCCCGTGACCCTGTGTAGGATAAGCGGTACGAAAGACGGATGAATGGACAAACTGTGTTTGGAAAAGTCTACCTGTCTATAGATCTTCTCTATAGATGTTTTTTTTTTTAAATCTCAGGTACAAATCAGGAAAAGTGCTTTCTTTACTTCAGCTGAACTAAAGGAGGCGCGTCCTGACAATCGGTTAAACAATATATCACAATATTGAACGTAACACATTCCTTATCCTAACATTTGCACAAATTAGAACAAATCCAGAATAAGTCACTGGATAAAAATCCCACTCCCTGAGTCACTCCCATGGCGTTAGATGAAAAATATACAGAAAATGTGTCACGTGGTATATACTACCCCTTTCTTTCAGTCTTCTGCATCATGCATTAAAATCCTACATCTGGTCGCATGTGAACTTTCTTTCTTTCTTTCAAATCCTGACAGAAGCATTAAAAAGCATCGCTACAAACTTCCAAGCGCGAGCTCGTCACGTGACTACAGAGCTCTTCTTAATCGTCTGGAGGATTACAGGACTGCAAGCACGCGCCGTCTGGCTCTTCCCGTTCTGTAGCCTCCACATCCACAACATACATACATACACACATACACACACACACACACACACACTCAGATGCTGGAATGTAACCTCGCCTCGTGGCCTCGTGCAACTTTCAGATCTGATTGCAGCTCTGACTGCAACTCTTTGCAACCTCTCGCGCTTTATTTGCACCTGAAAAATCTCCGCGCGCGCGCACACACACACACACACACACACACACAGTCCTCATTCTTCAAGCAGACTCCCTCTCAGCGTGCATGCGTGAACTTGGTATGGAACACAATACCAGAATTCCTTACCTTCCATGCACAAGAGCGCGAGCCATGCAATCCATAAATTGTGTGTGTTCAGCATCGTTCCTGGATTTGGTTTCTTTCTGTAATTTCTTTTGAACTGTATTTGATTATTTCTTGCAAATCAGTGCGTCCGGAGTTTCTCGTGTGGAGATGACACACAATGCATGAATCAAGTCTTTGTCATAGGACACTATTTTTCATTCTAGGACCACAAAGAAAATGTCACACCGCTGCATTTCTGCGCCACTCCACGCGCTCCTCTTTCTTTGCATTCCGTGTCTAACGGATTACCGACATTCTCCTCCTTTTGTCCGCAGCTTCTTTTATTTTTGCTCCGTTTGCTCCGCGCATGTCCGCCGCAGGAGAAACTATTTATTATTTATTATAATAATGATTACTATTACTACTACTGTTATTCATACCACCGCGAGAAACTGGAGGAAACCACGCGCGCGAACTCCGGGTCAGAGCGCGAGACAGTGCATGACCGTGCGTCCTGACCGCGCGCGCTCCGGGTCTGCTATGCTGAGAGGCGCGCGGCGTCCCGGAGACGGACCTTTTTTTCCCTTCCCTCTCTCTCTCTCGCTCTCTCTCCTGCCGCTGTTGCCGTGGAGACGCCGGTGACGCCATCCGGAGGAAGGGTTGGGGTTTAGGGAGGAGCGGAAATGACGCCATCGTGTGGCAACGGAGAGAAAATCATACAGAGAGAGATGATAGTGTGCTACTCCTTACACCGCTAGAAGTAGAAGTGCATTGTGGGTATTCTGTACCTGCTTTAGTACATCATTAGGTGCATCACCATACACTGGTACAGTGCACTGTGGGATTTTACAATCAACACTGGACTTGTACATGTTTACAAAAGTGAGAATAAATAGTGTAACTAAGTTTTCAGAGAGAAAGAGCGAGCGAGCGAGAGAGAGAGAGAGAGAGAGAGAGAGAGAGAGAGAGAGAGAGCATGATAGAGAGAGAGAAAGAAAAAGAGAAAGAGAGGGGGGAGAGGAGTGTCTCTATAGCGTCTGTGAATGTACTGCAGCGTAAAATGCTGAAAGTTTGTATATTTGAAGAAATCGCAGCTGCATCAGCAGAATTAACACCCAGCTTTTCTGCAGGGACAGATGGATGTGCAGTGTGTGTGTGTGCGTACCCAATTTTACTGTAGTCAGCTCAATAACGGGATGTTAAAGCCCAGGTGTGCAGATTAAGATTTATTTTCCACACTGACTGTTATTGTTATTCTCAAATAAACATTCTGCAGATCTGTCTGTCTGTCATTCAGTCAGTCAGTCAGTCAGTCAGTCAAAGGGTGCCAGCAGTTCTCTCCATCAAAGGCCTATGCACTGTGCTGTTTTCCCGGATGATATTCCGGGTTTACTCGCGTCTCTGTGTTACTTTGTGAAAGTGCAGTCTGATTACTTTGTGAAAGTGCAGTCTGATTACTTTGTGAAAGTGCTGACTCGTCCCCGGGACACAAGCTCTCCCGACGCATGAGGAAGTCGCGTCTAACAGAATGAGACAGAAGCGTCGACAAGCCGCGGTGCGCCTGCACTTTATTTCCTCCTGCTGGTCTTAAACGTGTTCTGATCACACTCTTATTTCAGCTCAGTCTGTCTGTCTGAGTGTGTGTCTGAGTGTGTGTCAGTCTGTCTGTGTCTCTGTCTGTCTGTGTCTCTTTGTCTGTGTGTCTGTGTGTCTCTGTCTGTGTCTCTGTGTGTCTCTGTCTGTGCCTCTGTCTGTGCCTCTGTCTGTGCCTCTGTGTGTGTCTGTGTGTCTCTGTCTGTGTCGCTGTGTGTCTGTGTATCTGTGTGTCTCTGTGTGTGTGTCTGTGTCTCTGTGTGTGTCTCTGTGTCTCTGTCTGTGTCTCTGTGTGTTTCTGTCTGTGTCTCTGTGTGTTTCTGTCTGTGTCTCTGTGTGTTTCTGTGTGTTTCTGTCTGTGTCTCTGTGTGTTTCTGTCTGTGTCTCTGTGTCTCTGTGTGTCTGTGTCTCTGTGTGTCTGTGTCTCTGTGTGTCTCTGTCTGTGTCTCTGTGTCTCTGTCTGTGTCTCTGTGTCTCTGTCTGTGTCTCTGTCTGTATCTCTGTCTGTCTGTGTCTCTGTCTGTGCCGTCCGTGTCTGCCTGTGTCGTCTGTGTCTCTGTCTGTGTGTGTCTGTGTCTCTGTGTGTCTCTGTCTGTGTCGCTGTGTGTCTCTGTCTGTGTGTGTCTCTGTCTGTGTCGCTGTGTGTCTATGTATCTGTGTGTCTCTGTGTGCCTCTGTGTGTCTGTGTCTCTGTGTGTCTGTGTCTCTGTGTGTCTCTGTCTGTCTCTGTGTGTCTGTGTCTCTGTGTGTCTCTGTCTGTGTCTCTGTGTGTCTGTCTGTGTCTCTCTGTCTGTGTCTGTCTGTCTGTGTGTCTCTGTCTCTGTGTGTCTGTCTGTGTGTCTGTGTGTCTCTGTCTGTGTCTCTGTCTGTGTGTCTGTGTCTCTGTGTGTCTGTGTCTCTGTCTGTATCTATGTGTGTCTCTGTCTGTGTCTCTGTCTGTGTGTGTCTCTGTCTGTGTCTCTGTGTGTCTGTGTCTCTGTCTGTCTGTGTCTGTGTGTGCCTGTGTCTGTGTCGTCTGTGTGTATCTGTGTCGTCTGTGTGTATCTGTGTGTGTGTGTCGGTCTGTCGGTCTGTCTGTGTGTGTCGGTCTGTCTGTGTGTCGGTGTCTCTGTCTGTGTGTCTGTCTGTGTGTCGGTCTGTCTGTGTGTGTCTGTCTCTGTCTGTGTGTGTCGGTCTGTCTGTGTGTCGGTCTGTCTGTGTGTCGGTCTGTCTGTGTGTGTCTGTCTCTGTCTGTGTGTGTCTGTCTCTGTCTGTGTGTGTCGGTCTGTCTGTGTGTCGGTCTGTCTGTGTGTCGGTCTGTCT